>JAXLNO010001798.1:129596-248823 GCA_038087875.1 Malacoraja senta | reverse complement strand
TAAACAGTGTGATATTATCAGTGTTGAATTAATCCTTGTTTTGAACAAGACGTGCAGTTTTCCACTCCATTGGCAGGAAGCCATTGCTATAACTGTATTGGAACTGTTTGGCAAGAAGTGCATTTCCCAAGCAGGGACCTTCAGTACTTCATCCTGGATGTTGTCAGCTCCCATGACATCAGTCAAATGCCGTGCTTTTCAGCTATTTAGGTATACATGGATTCTGAGTGGGATTCAGCCTTTTGAGACTGTTCTGCTATTCAATACGATCATATGTGAGCTGATTGCAATCTCAATTTTGCATTCTAGCCTGACTTTCTTCCCCTTCTTATCAAAAATGTCTTGATGCTGTGTGGAATGAATCATATTTTCTGAAAATGTTTTTCCATTATTATGGAAATTTAGGGATGAACCTGAAATGAATCATCCTCAAATGCTTCTGTTGTCTTTAGCATACACGTGCTGAGCCTTGCCATCAGGAAGAATAGGGATTATTTTGGAGGTACCTCCTCTCTAAACTATTTAATTTTCACTACCATTCATGACGAGATGTGGTTGGACTGCAGAACGTGAACCTTAACTATTGATTATGGGATGGCTTAACTCATGCATTCTGTTTTTGCTGTTTAACACATGACACCCTGTCTTACAATTTATGCAGGTTGACATCTCAGGTGGCTTGTGATTATGGTTGGTCTAGGCTTCTGCTGCTGTGAATGCTCCATTGCATATTATAGAGGCTCAAACTTGAGTTCTTAAATATAATCTGGGTGCATCTCAATTTACATGCATGGTTCCCTCATTGTTTGGATGGGGCACCACAAGGAGGGTGTTGTGGTCAGTTCTGTCACGTCTGTCATGAGACGGGTGCTGGATTCATAAGTAGGAGGTCAAATATATTTTTCTCTGGAGATGGTTTATCCTCAGCACCACTTTCTTCCATTAGCTCGTGGTCTTTTTTCCCCAAAAATATTTAGGTTTGTGTTTTGAATATAATTATCTGCTGAGCTTCCAGAGGTGCCTTTTGTAAAGAATTCCAAAGATTTGTGACACTCTCAATGAAGATTTTTTTTAATGTCCCAGTTCTGAATAGTTAATGTCATAATTGACACTATCATTGTGCTTCAGGATCCACAGAGGAAATAGCATTTCCTCATCCATCCTATCAAGCACAGTGAACAAAAATTGGAATGCTTTAATCTTCTAAATTCTTGCGCCTATAGACCTCCCTGCTTAATCTCTCCTTGGTGATGTTACCCCCTCCCCTTTGAGGAATCACAATGGCGAGTAGTTATTGCATTGCCTCAATCCACGTATATGTTTCTTTAGGTCAGGAGACTAACTCTGTATGTGGTATTCAGGTGCAACATCATCAGCACTAGAATCTTTACTTCCATACTAAGGTATCTTTACTTCCATACTCAAATCCTTTGCTCCAAGAACTAACATGTTGTTTGCCAACCTAATTGCTTCCTGTACTTATGTTAACTTTGGTCATCTGTTCATATGGACATCAAAGTCTCCCCGAACGTCAATACTTTTCAATTTCTTTGCCCTAATTCAAATTGTTGCTCAAGATGAGGGAGAGCTCGTCATCAGTTAGAGGATGGTAAGTATAATTAGGAGGTTTTACTGCTTACGCTTGATCTGATGCCATGAAACACAATGGCTGTCAACGCTAAGGCAAGTAACCAAGAGCCCTGGATGAATGATCCAGCAATGTGTGTTCTCAATCCCCTACTATACCCCCTATACACTCTCAATTGTGTGGCCAGATTCAGCACTAACTCCACCAACAAGTTTGCAGATGACACCACTGTGGTGGGCTGGATCATGGACAATGATGAGATGGAGTACAGAGAACTTAATTTCATGGTGCCAAGACATAACCTCTACCTCAATTTCAGCAAGACGAAGGAGCTGGTTATCGACTTCAGGAAGCATGGGGAAGTAGATTTCCCATCCACATCAATGGTGCCAAACTACAAATGGTTGAGAGTTTCACGTTCCTTGGCGTTAATAATACCATCAATCTCTTGTGAACACTCATATTGATATGATAGCCAAGCAGGCACACCAACACATTTACTGACTGAGAAATGTCATCTTCTCTCCAATGACTCTGACAAACCTTTACAGATGCTCAAGAGAAAGCATACTTCAAAGTTGCATCACAGCTTGATTTGGGAACATCTCTGGCCAAGACCGCTGGCCCAGTTGTAAATATAGCCCAGTCCATCACACAGACCAGACTTATTTCATGTATACTTCATGCTGCCCGGACAAGCAGCCAACATAATCAAAGATTTGTCCCATCCTGGTCATTCCTTCTCCCTGGTCCCATCCGGCAGACAGTACAGAAGATTGAAAGCGTGCGCCATCAGACTCGGGCCTCTGTTATCAGGCTTCTTAAAGATCCTTCCATAAGCTGGCCAATTTACCTGTACCACATTGCGGACATTGGATTTTTGGCTATGGAACTGAAAGGTTACAATGTTGAGAACTATATTCTAAACTCTGTATCTTCTCCTTTACTCTATCTGTTTTACTTGAGTTTGGTTAGATTTTATTTATGTATAGTGTATCTGATCTGTTTGGATATCATGCAAAACAAAGCTTTTTCTTATAACCTCAGTACATGTAACAATAATAAACCTAAACCTACTTGAATGTTGTATCAAACAATTTTATTAAAACAGAAAGGGAGTGCAGTTTGCATATTAAAGGGTAAAATCTACCAGCTGCTTCTTTTAACGTGGCTCTAAGCGTAGTGTTTCACAAGAAGACCAGGTGCAAGCATTTCTATGTGCAGAATGCAGTGTCAGGGCTATCTCTGTGCAGACGGTCAGCTGCACTTCCAGAACAGCTTTGACAGCTGGTGAGGCCCCGCCCCTGTCTCTACAGCTGTCCTGGTCATTGTGTTCATTGTACGTTTTTTTATATGTCGGTGACATTCACAAATGTTCAGTGATGCTTAAAATCTGCTGAAAGAAAACTTTTTTTTAAAAACCAACTCAAAGGCTCTTAAGAAATTAAGTCAGAATGCTGAAACTAAAGTAATAAAGCTGTCATTGCAGACATTATCCTGTGTTAATTTTAATGGGAATAGGTGTTCCTATTTCAGGTTTCATCTGTTGGATGCTCAGGAGGTGGGCTTTGAGTCGTTTTTAACACATTCGCTGAAGCAAATGTAGGAATGGGCCTAATAATTAACCTCCAAACAAAAGGTCATCTACCAAACTGCCTGTGGTGTACAACACTCCCATCCCCACAATTATTAAAATGTAATGACAAAACCACTTCTAAAGTCTTAAGATCTACGTCAATGAAGCTGAAATTTGGAGTTCATCATCACTTTCAGTGCACCAGCATGAGCTTTGACTGAAGGGGGGAAAAGAATGATTGAAGATGGAGACTTCAAACATGACACAAAGCTCATAGTCTGTTGGGCAGCAGTGATCTCTGCCCTTCTGTGTGCACAGAAACTCCATACAACAATGTAGACAGCAAACAGCATTGGAGAGATATTCGGCCTTTGCTAAATTCTCCAAGTCTTTTGTCAGCAAGCTCTCCCAAGCCAACAATCATAGCAGAGAGGCCCAGATTACACTCTGTGCTCCACTGGGCAGGTCTTGGTGTTTCAGTGCCCAACACCAGATTCCTGAAACACATGCTCTGATTTGAGCAGACAGAAAATGATTCAAGGATTTTCTCAAGGTTTCCGTAGACGTTTATTATCTCAACGACTCATTAGAATTCCAAGCCCAGGATTGATCAAGACGGGTGGCAATAAGAACCGTGAGTATGCAGAAACCCACCGTAAACAGCAGAATGAGTGTACCATCTTCCAAGCTACTCACCGATCCTACCGAACACCTCCTTCCCCACCTGTAGCTTGGTCCTACATTAACCCATCAACCACCTCCAAACCGCTAAAACGGGAATGGAAGTAAATTATTCTCAAAATTAAATTATCCCTGTTTTTTAAGAAACACAGATGATTTTAGGAAACTTTAACACCAATCAACGTGGTTCAAAATCGAGCAGCAATGTTGATTCAATGATTTGATGTTCAGAGATCTTTTGCTGCACAAATGCGAGATATTTATTTTGTCCATTATTCATTGTGCAAAGTGATTCTGACCTTTTATCTTAAATTCAAAATAGTATTGCAAGCAATTACCAACTATATTACTCCTATTGGTTTTCCTGAATAGCTGGTGAATATAACACATGATAGTTGTCAATGTACTTGTAAAGTTGTACCACTGTACTGCTTCACATTTTTGGTTTGTGAATGCGGTGCACAGATATACTATTATGTTCAGGAGTAAGCACATTAGGAAGATTGCTAATAATTTCAGTTAAATTTGATTTCCTATATTTTTATTTGTCTTTGGGGGAAATAAAATTGAGTTTGGAATTAAACTGTAATTAGTGGGACAGACCAGCATAACTTAACATATTTCATTTTGTAGTGACTAGGTTAACAGAGTTTTGGCACAATCCTTGTTTGCAATAAAAATTGAATTTTATGTTCTATTCTTACATAGAAATGAAAATGTTTAACTTCAATTGATATCAAGTTTTGCTTTGAGTCCTTTATTAATAGGGTCTATCATGTAGGACACAGTGCCCTCCATAATGTTTGGGACTAAGACCCATCATTTGTTTATTTGCCTCTACTCCACAATTTGCGATTTGTAATAGAAAAAATCACATGTGGTTAAAGTGCACGTTGTCAGATTTTAGTAAAGGCCATTTTTATACATTTTGGTTACACCATGTAGAAATTACAGCTGTGTTTCCCCCCCCCCCATTTCAGAGCGCCCTAATGTTTGGGACGCATGACTTCACAGGTGTTTGTAATTGCTCAGGTGTGTTTAATTGCCTCCTTAGTGCAGGTATAAGAGAGCTCTCAGCACCTAGTCTTTCCTCCAGTCTTTCCATCACCTTTGGAAACTTTAATTGCTGTTTATCAACATGAGGACCAAAGTTGTGCCAATGAAAGTCAAAGAAGCCATTATGAGACTGGGAAACACGAATAAAACTGTTAGAGACATCAGCCAAACCTTAGGCTTACCAAAATCAACTGTTTGGACAATCATTAAGAAGAAAGAGAGCACTGGTGAGCTTACTAATCACAAAGGGACTGGCAGGCTACTGTCTGCAGAAGACTTCATGAACAGAAAATCAGAGGCTACACTGCAAGATGCAAACTGGTGGTTAGCCACAAAAATAAGATGGCCAGGTTACAGTTTGCCAAGAAGTACTTAAAAGAGCAACCACAGTTCTGGAAAAAGGTCTTGTGGACAGATGAGACGGAGATTAACTTTTATTGGAGTGATGGCAAGAGCAAAGTATGGAGGAGAGAAGGAACTGCCCAAGATCCAAAGCATACCACCTCATCTGTGAAACAGGGTGGTGGGGGTGTTATGGCCTGGGCATGTATGGCTGCTGAAGGTACAGGCTCACGTAGTGTATAGACACATCCTATCTGCTCAATTTCAAACAAATGCCTCAAAACTCATTGGCTGGCGGTTCATTCTACAGCAAGACAATGATCCCGAACATACTGCTAAAGCAACAAAGGAGTTTTTCCAAAGCTAAAAAATTGTAAATTCTTGAGTGGCCAAGCCAAGATCTGAACCCAACTGAGCATGCCTTTTATATGCTGAAGAGAAAACTGAAAGGGACTAGCCCCCAAAACAAACATAAGCTAAAGATGGCTGCAATACAGGCCTGGCAGAGCATCACCAGAGAAGACACCCAGCAACTGGTGATGTCCATGAATTGCTGACTTCAAGCAGTCATTGCCTGCAAAGGATATGCAACAAAATACTAAACATGACTACTTTCATTTACATGACATTGCTGTGTCGCAAACATTATGGTGCCCTGAAATGGGGGGACTGCTGTCATTTCTACATGGTTAAACCAAAATGTATAAAAATGGCCTTTATTAAAATCTGACAAAGTGCACTTTAACCACATGTGATTTTTTCTTTTACAAATCTCAGAGTGTTGAGTACAAAGGCAAATAAATAAATGATGGGTCTTTGTCCCAAACAATATGGAGGGCATTATTGGTACAGATGGTGCTGGTGGAATTCTCGTAAAATATGAACACCCTTAGACTGAGGAAAAGTTCAATTTCATTATCTGCAATTTATGGGATAGAAGCGGCAAAAGTAATAAGATCCTAAAAATCTGATCCAAAAACAAAAAAAAGCTTACATGGTGGAACAGCGCTTTGTGCCAAAACCATCACAGTATCTTAAATCATCCAATTGTTGTCCTGTTGAAACCCTGAGTTCATTATTTTAATGGCATCACATTTGGATCAGACAGTATAAACTCCTTTCAGCTGTAATTATTAATAGTGCAATTACCTGAGCCAGGAACCATTTCAAAAAAGCAGCCAAAGAAGAATAATCAAATATGGCAAATTATTTCACTGACAACAGCAACATTAGTTTTTGTGCCATTTGGTTTATGAAGTACTATTTATTAGTTATTAAACCTTGCTGACAGGCTCTCCCATTGCTTTTTGTGAGGTGATTTTTTTTGGTCTAAAAAGAGTAGATCCCCCACTCCATTTCTAGATTCTAAATGAAGCAGGACATCTTTCCCCTTCATGGTTCTTTCTCAGGGACCATCACCAAACAGCAGCTCTACAGCATCCCTGAGCCTGTCTAATTTTGACATGTTACTTCTTATTCCTTTTACCAGTCTCACTGATTCAGGGTCGTGCAGTCTCACTGAACTCGTCACTTCATCTATTCCTGGGGCCATTCCCATCAGCAGTCAGCCAATGCAAGGGTCAGGAGATTCTGCTCATGCTTTGCTTTGGGAGCCTTGACTGATCAACACAAGGTTCATTGTAACAGTGGCAAACCTATTTGGGAGTTTATGGCTTATCTCCCAACATGGACATTCTGGCATTTGCTGAAGTGAGGTAGTGGAAGATGATCCCCTTAATACCTGCAAGAGAACAAACATAATTATTTTTCTTCTCCTGGGTCAGGAATTCGAATTGCATTCCCTGGATGTAATTCTGCAGAAACCATCTCATGCTTTAGCAAAGCTGCCACTTTCCTTTTTAGATCAAAATAATATTGGCAATTCATTTGATAATAAGCCACAACACCTGATATCTACAATCATACAGTTCCAATTAGGATAGCTAGATGGGGCTGTGGGTTTCTCCTGTAGCTCCCTGATCCCTGATAAAATATTTTCTGACTTGGCTATTCCTTGAAGATCCAAAGACGCATTGAACTTGAAGTACCAGTATTACTCTGCAGCACAGTTCCTTAGTTTTGTTGTGAAGCATTGTACTGTGTATATAGAGAAGTTAATTTTTCACCTCAAGAACCATCAATTGAAAAAGTAAAACTGTAAGTGTGCACACCTCTACTAATCGAGAAATCTGGCATTACAGCCTCCAAGACTAATTTTATAAATCGTGCAGTCAGCTCTTACGACCATTTTTTAAGGAAGCACATGCTGAAAATCAGACATAAAAACAGAGTGCTAGGGATGTACAGAAGGTAAGGTAGGATCTGTTGAGAAACAGGGTTAACATTTCAGTCTGATGATCTTCAACGAGATGCTGATGAAGACTCATCAGCTTGAAACAATGTCTTTCTACTGACACCATTAGATAAATATGCTCTCTCTTTATTATATTGCTAATACAGAAACCCTTTCCATCATAGATTTTTAAGTGTGGGAACACTATCACAACTAAATATCTGTGCCAGCAAGAATTCCCTGTCATAAACATAAAAGATTGCTTGTGTGTGGCTAATCATTTACATTTTAAATACATATTCTTATTGTACATTAATACAGCTGCTTGATTAATACGGCTGTTTTCACTGCTTAAATGGCCAGCAGTCATATGTAAAAATATAAACATATGTTTTATTGATTGAGGAAATGCTACAATGATGTTTAATGAGGATCAATTCCTACTGGTATGGAATCTTAAGCTTATGCAACATGTGGTATGTTGTTTTTGCTTTTTGAAAGACATTGCCATTCAGGCATATGCCTATATACACTCCATGTTTCAGGGTAAAGCCAGTTTTCTCTGCTGCACGGATTCAATAAATATATAAAAGCTGAAACTACCTGCATGATAATTCCTGATGATAACAATAATTCTTAATCTTCTTCCCACTGCTCTGCACTAAGGCCAAAGGTGTTTTGTATCTAAACCACTCATCTCCTGGAGCTATCAACAATGTATTCTGCTCAACAATACATTCCTGTCAAACTAAATATAACAGCATTCTCAAGCTTGTAAGTGACATAATTTCCAGCCATCATTTGAACACGCACCACCACCAGCCAATATTCAGGATGTTAACCTTCCCTTTCCTGTTATCCAGTCAGTTAGTTTTAATATAGGAAGTTCCTCGAAACTCTTTTTCCAAACAGGAAACCCACTTCCAGGCTTTGTAAGATAAAATAGCCGTCAAAAGTTCAAAAGGTTTGCTCCAATTGAGATCGCTTGAAACCCACAGCTGTACTACTGAGAAGGAAAAGAATAACGGGCACATTGGAATGCCATCACCTGCAACGATAAGTTCCTTGAGCGTGGAACTTAAGAAAGGGGAAGTTAGAAGACCATGTGCCTGTTTTCATCGGTGGGTCGGCAGTGGAAAGAGTTGGCAGTTTCAAATTCCTGAGTTTCTTTGACGTTGAGCGAGTGTTGTTGTTTTGGTACCACTCAACAACATTGGTATCGTTTCCAAATTTGTAGGTGACATTGGAGCTATCCTTACACTGGGTGTAAAGAGAATAGAATGGGGCTAAGTGTGCACGCAACCATGTTTATGACAATGAGGAGGAAATGTTGTTATTGGCCTACACTGAGGTTTTCTGATGTAGTCAAGGATCTAGTTGCAAAAGGAAGTACAGATACTCAGGTCTTGGAGCTTAGCGATGAGTTTGGAGGTAAATGCTGGAGTAACTCAGCGGGATAGGCAGCATCTCTGGAGAGAAGGAATGGGTGATGTTTCGGGTCGAGACCCTTCTTCAGACTGATGTCCTGGGTGGCATCCTGACCTATATGTTCCTGTTAACTCCCCTTCCCACAAGTGCAAAGAATTCCCACATCAAAACTTCAATTTGTTTTTCTGATTTTAAGCAAACTACCAGCCAGATGGATAGATAAGCACAAAATCCTTGAAATCACATCGAGCTGACAAATTCTAAGTTGTGGTTTAGTAAAGGAATTGCCTCTTGCCAAATCATAATCAGTTTGCATGAATATATGACAAAATCAATCCCAATGCATACCAGCCTGTCGCCTGCAAGTTAAATATTAGCAATGTACTACATTTGAAATTGAAGGAGAAAAAACATTACATTCATCAACCGATAAACAAAAACGTCTGACAAAAGAAACAAACAAGCAAAAGTTGGACGAACAAAGCAAAGAGTGAACCTAACATCGATTGATTAAAATCAAGTTCAGAGGAAAAGTTCATCTCAGCCCATGTAATTGTGCAATTGCTTAAAGATGGCTTGGGCTTTCCGCACTCTTTGTAATGTCCAAATGAATTTTCCATCTCTCTTCGTTTGCTGTGTTTCAAAAGCACCTGTCAAAACCAACTGATTGACAGCCATTCATTTAGGTTTCTGTTTGTATTATTGCAAGGTGTGAGATTTTACTTCTGAAATGCATTGGAAAGTGCCCTGCAACTTCAAGTATCAAATATAGTTTAGGGCTTTTTCAGGACACTTTCCCATTTTCCTGCACTCCCCTTTTCAGGTCATCAGGTTCATTACATTCCATTTATTGCCGTTTACTCTTCTAATTTTTCCAAAAGTTTTTCCAAATAAATATGCTGCTTTATAATTTTCTGCAGTCTGGAAGAAATATTTGCATTGAGAGAAGTATCAACTTGTTTGTTGCTCATTTCTATTTCAATCACCCTTTTGTCAATTTCCCAGCATAGTCCCTTATTCTAAATGAACTTCAAAATCAAAACAGTAATCCACGATGGCTTTCAGCCTTTGCTCTACTAAATCTTGGGGCCCATAATGACCACAAATAAAGTGCTTGCATGGAAAGATGCAAACTTTTATTGATCAAGAAATGCTGGATGAACTCAGTGAGTCAAGCATCATCTGTAGAGTGTAGAGGGAAGATGTTCAGTCTATAGAAGTGAGAGGGGAGGGGTGAGGCATGAACTGGCAGGTGATAGATGAGGGGGAAGCGGAATAACGAGCAGATTAAACCAGGTTACAGTTTGCAGTAAAGTGCTGGAGGGAGGGAGGGAGGGAGGGAGGGAGGGAGGGGAGAGTGGTTTTGAGGCTGAGGCTGGTAGATGAAAGGTGAAAATATTAGAAAAGAAAAAGATAATACGGGTGGGTTGAGGCAATGATCATCAAAGCAGAGCTCCGATGGACTGTGCACGTCATCAGGATGAATGAAACCCGCATGCCTCGACAGGTCTTCTACAGCATGCTCTCCCAGAGACAAAGGAACCATGGGCGTCCCAGGAAGCGGTACAAAGATTGCGTCAAGGACCATCTTCACTATTGTGGTCTTGCGCCCCAGCAACTAGAAGCCTGCGCCAGTGCCAGAACACGCTGGCGCTCAGCAGTGCGAACAGCAGCCAGCAGCTTCGAGAAGCCTAGAGCGACTTACCAAAGCCAGGGAGAGGAGGAAGGCTGCCGCCCAGAACCCACCAGCGATGACCTTCATCTGCCCCCACTGCCCTCGAGTTTGCGGTTCACGAATTGGACTCGTGAACCATGTCAGAACTCACCAGAATTGAGACTGCACAACCCGGCATTGTCGTTACTGATGGGCCACCACCAATTCTGGCCAGATGGTGCCAGATAGGGAATGGAAGGCGGAAGGGAGCGAAGGGCAGAGAAAGAGATTGGTAAGTGTTAGGTAATACAAGATAAGGGAGGAATGATGTGTGGATGAAACCAGACGTGGGAGGGGTGGAAAAGGTGTAGAAAGCGAGAGAGGCCCTGGGTGGATTGGTGAGAATGGGGAAGGAACTCAGGAGGAATAATTTACTTGCAATAAGCAAGCTCGGTATTCCGACTGCGCATGCCCAGGTCATAGGTCACTCGCGATAAACATTCTCGGCAGCTGTGCTGCTGCATGTATACAGACCTGCATTTCATCTGAGTTCAGGATCGAACTCGGGTCTCCGGCGCTGCAAGCGCTGTTGAATTGCTACTGGACCATCCCCGTCCCCTCTTGAATGTCCCATCCCTGTCCGGGGGTGGCCGGAGATGTCCGGGGCGACCCAGTGGTGGCCCAGGCTTACAGCCAACGCTGAGAAGAAGTGCTAACTCCAGCTCAACTCTGCCTGTCCCGCCGGGTTAACCAACAGCCCTGGACTGACGGGACACCGGCCTGGAGTAGTGGCGGCCCCAGGCTTACAGCCAGCGCCGAGAAGAAGCGCTAAGTAGAATATGAGGTGTTCTTTTGTGTTTTGTTGCACTGTGACAGTGAATAAGGCCAAGGACATATAGATCAGAGTTAAAATGGGAAAAGGAGTTGAAATGACATGCAAACAGAAACTCAAGATGGTTGTTGCGGACAGAGTGCAGGTGCTCTTGAAATCCACGACTTGTCTACAAAGGCCAACCACAAACTAGAAAACATTTCGATACCCTTCCAATTTCCACACTAATAGACTGGCTGCATAACTTTAGATCATTCTTTTAAGTTTTGAGTTTTCTTCACTTGATTATCCAATTAAGACGATCTCTTTGTTATGGACCTTCAGGTAAGGGAGGTTCCCTCATATGGAATTTACAAATCTCTACCTAAAAACATGAGATACAGAATAAAATTCATTCTCATGGAATTTATGTGTAAAATAAATAAACTTTTTTTCAACTCTCATTTCTTGATGATGTAACTTTGTGTTATACAATACGGGCAATTTACTGGGAACACAGCACAGATTCCCCACACCACCTATTCAACCCTCCACTGCATCTAGCAGGTTGTCTATACCATACACCAAGCAGGTTGTATATACTGTACACCTATGCCAAATGGCAGAGATATTTATGTTTTTGATGACATAGCACTTGACCCTCAATGAGGGTGTGCTCAGTCCCCTGCTCTATTGCCTTTGATTGCTTCTACCCATGACTCTGTGGCAAAGCACAGTGCCAACCCAAAACATCACCTATCCATGTTCTCCAGAGATGTTGCCTGAACTGCTGAGCTATGATACAATAGAAGTATTTATCCCAGGAGGGAAATTGGTCTGCCAAACAGTCGTAAAACACAACAAAATACATGAAACATGAAATTAAAATGACGGAAGTCCAGGATTGGGGATGTGCAAAGATTGGGGAGGGGAGTCAGTCTACCCCACGACAGAAGGGGAAGGAGTTGTACCATTTGATAGCCACAGGGAAAAAGGATCTGTTGCATTCTGTGCTGCATCTTGGTGGAAAAAGTCTGTTGCTGAAGGTGCTCCTCAGGTTGACCAGTGTTTTATGGAGGGGTGAGCTGTATTGTCCAAGATGCTCTGTAGTTTGAGGAGTGTCCTCTCCCCCAAGACCATCTCCAATTAATCCAACTCCATCCCCATGACGGAGCCAGCCTTTCTGATAAGTTTGTTAATTCTCTTGGCGTCCGTGGCCTTCGCCCTGCTACCTCAGCACACAACAGCGAAGAAGATGGCACTGGCCACCACCAATTGATAAAACATCTGCAGCATCTTACTGCAAATGTTAAAAGAGCGGAGCCTCTTCAGAAAGTACAGACGGCTCTGTCCCTTCTTATACAGTGCCTCAGCGTTCCTGGACCAGTCCAGTTTACTGCCCAGGTGAACTCCAAGTACTTTAACTCCTTCGTCAACTGCACATCCGCACCCGTGATGGAAACTGGGGTGTTCCTCTCCTCCTAAAGTCCACTACTAACTCCTTAGTCTTGTTGGTGTTGAGCTGCAGGTGATTCAGCCGTACTCCAGCAAGCACTAGTCTTTTTTTGTAAACCAGCATCTATAGTTCCGTGTGTCTCCAACTCGATCTTTAAGTTTGCCAATTATACTAAATATTGTCAGGTCAAAAACAACAATGAGACAAAGTACACGGAGGAGAACATCAACCAAGCCCTTAATGCCAGCAAGACAAAAGAGGTGGTTGTTGACCAAAAGAAGCAAGGGTTTGAACATGACCCCATCCTCATCAACGGAGCTGAAAACCAGCTCCGTTGATGAGGATAGGGTCATGTTCAAACCCTTCGAATTTCAAGCAATCCATTTCACCAAAAGCTGGAGTAACTCAGCAGGACAGGCAGCATCTCTGGATAGGAAATGTTTAGTGGGATATGAGTCAAACATGGGCAGGTTGGACTAGTGTAGATGGGGCATCTTGGTTGGCATAGGCAAGTTGAGCCGAAAGGCCTGTTTCCGTGCTGTATGACTCCATAGCTCTATATGCAGTTCCTTGTGCCTCCATTCAATGGTATTACACCTGGTAAGGCAGTACAGATAGCAGAATTACTGCACGAACTTTCAGGAAACGAAAGGAGAGCCTTTGAAATTTTCAGGCAAATTTCAAGCAATCCATTTCACCAAAAACCTAACCTGGTCCCTTACAATGATGCAGTGATCAAGAAAATGCATTTGTATATTTACTTTCTTAGGTGTCTGAGAAGATTTGTCGTGGCCATGAGGATTATCTGGAAAGTATTTGGAGAGAAAACATCTCCTCCTGGTGTGGCAACTCTGTAATTAATAGCCTGAATCTTCAGAGAGTGGTGAACAGTGCCCAGTCGCCACATTCAATGCTGCCCAGTGCTGCCCCTTTAGATTGGCAAGACCAAGCGTAGATTAGGCAATTGTTTCACCATACAATGGAAGAAAATAGAAGAGCTTGAAAGCTCGGATATCCAGATTTCAGAACATTTTCTTCCCCACTGCCATCCGACACCCAAATCGATTATTTTTTTCACATCCCTTTCTGCTGGTGCCGCCACATTCTTTTTTTCTTAACTCAGCCTCATTCAGTTATTCGTTATTCTACTTTTATATTATTTTGCACTATTTCAGATTAGACTACAATCTTTGTACCGTTCTGATGTTTTGCAATTGTTGTATTTATCATTACTGTATATATAATGTTCACCCTGTGAGCTTCATGTGAACAATGGATTTCATAGCATCCTGGTCTATATAACAAAATAATCTTAATTACGAATAAGAAGTCCTTAGGGTTTTATTGTGGACCCACTTCCAGATTTATGATCTTGTGATATCTCTGTTTTGATTTATTGCAATAAAGACAGTTAGGCGCCAGTCCAAAGATAGAACAGCAGTTGGAAGGCTGAGGATGGAGGGTCCCTGGGGAGTCCAATCGTTATACAGGCAGCACTCCAACCACATCCTGCTGAGATCATGCAATGCAACAGTGACAATGGCCGGCAGAGCACCCCTGGGCTCAGAGCATGACATGGCTACAACCAATAAACCATTGAGCCCTTCCTTACTACTCCTTCCCTTGAGCTGAGGGACAACCATGTACAACTATCAAGTTATCCAACAGTATTTTTTGTATTGTTTTTGGAGGTTTGAGTATTTTACAAAAATCACATATTGAATGTTATTAATTTTCACATTCTTCTCACCAACGAATTAGCTATCAGGCAAGCTTGGACTAACTCGGATTGATTTCTCTGCAGTGTCAGAAGTTGAGGGGAGACATCAGTATGGAAGTATATGAAATTATGAGAGGCAAAAATGGGTTAGACAGTCAGAACCTTTTTTTTCCAGAGTGGAAATGTCAAGCACAAGAGGGCATCGGTTTAAGATAGAGGGAGAATGTTTAAAGGCAATGTATGAGGGACATTTTTTTTAAACATGAGTGGAGTGCCTGGAGTGTGCTGCCAGGTGTGGTGGTTGGAACCAGGTACAATAGTGGCATTTAAGAGGCTTTAAGATAAGCGCATGGATATGGAGGGATATGGATTACAAGCAGACAGAGGCAATTAGTGTAACTTGGAATTATGTTTGACAAAGACATTGTGGGCTCCAAGGTATGTTCCTGTGCTGTAATTTTCTATGTTCTAAAGCAAATGTGAAAAGATAAATGTTTTTCGAAGCACACAGTTTTTGTTGGGGTGACTCATATTCTACAATTGTAAGAACTGCAATAATGGTTATTTTTGGTTGTTTAACACGACTGAAAATTTATGATCTAAAACTAAAATATATTGTGGATGCCAGAAATCTGAAATAAAAACAATAAATGGTGACATCTCAACAGGTCAATTTTCATCTCTGAAGAGAGAAACAGATTTAATGCTCAGATAAAATAAGATGTTAACATTCCCCCCCATTAATTCTTCCTGATCTGCTGATCATTTCTTGTGTTTTATTTTTTATTTTAATTGAAAACTATTTTGTTCCTATTGTTATTGACTCTCGACCCTTGAAATTGGGAAGTTATGTTTTGATTACTTGTGTTATGGTAAACTATCTGATTCACATCTTACAAATCTCTTTGCCCATTTCTCAGTAATTCTTTTTGAGTAATTATTAATATTGCTGAGGATAGTTAGATTTTTATAAAATCAAGTTACCTATTGCATTTTGCCAAACTACTTTAACATTTAAATGTTCATAATATACATAATCAAATTAAAATCTTCCTTTCTGTTTTCTCATGTCAAGAGTGTTCTATTCTCAAATGGAACAATGACATTTTTACTTGCAGCAGCACTACAGATTTTTTAATTTAGTTTAGTTTAGAGATACAGTACAGAAACAGGTCCTTCGGCTCACCGAGTCCAAGCCGACCAGCAATCCCCACATCCTAGGGACAATTTTAGGATTATACCAAGCCAATTAACTGTTGTCCTGGTGGTGTTGAAATATCTCCTAGCATTATCTTTGAAGTCATTTTGCATACAAAAGGACAATCAGCACCAATGCAATTCAATCCCATAATGTACCTCAATTGTTTCAGTTTCAGTTCAGTTTATTGTCACGTGTACCGAGGTACAGTGAAAAGCTTTTGTTGCATGCTAACCAGTCAGCAGAAAGACAATACATGATTACAATTGAGCCATTTTCAGTGTATAGATACATGACAAGGGAATAACATTTGGTGCAAGGTAAAGCCAGCAAAGTCCGATTAAAGAGAGTCCGAGGGTCACCAAAGAGATAGATAGTAGTTCAGCACTGCTCTCTGATTGTGGTAAGATGATTCAGTTGCCTGAATAACAGGTGGGAACTGTCCTTAAATCTGGTGGTGTGCGTTTTCACACTTCTATAACTTTTGCCTAATGGGAGAGGTGAGAAGAGGAAGTGTCCAGGGTGCGAGACGTCCTTGATTATACTGCATTGCCGAGGCAGCGTGAGGAATAAATGGAGTCAATAGAAGGGAGGTTGGTTTGTGTGATGGTCTCGGCTGCATCCACAATTCACTGTATTTTCTTGCGGTTTTGGATGGAGCTGTTTCCAAACCAAGCTGTGATGCATCCTGATAAAATGCTTTCTATAGTACATGTTGTAGGGGACATGCCCTACTAGGAGAGTTGTGGGGGACATGCCGAACTTCCTAAGCCTTTTAAGGAAGTAGAGGCATTGGTGTGCTTTCTTGTTCATTGCTTCAATATGGGTGGTCCAGAAGTTGTTGATGACATTAATTCTTGGGAATTTAAAGTTTCCAAACCATCTCTACTTCGGCACCATCAATGCAAACTGGGCTATGTGTATCCCTTCGCTTCCTGAAGTCGATCACTATCTTTGTCTTGCTGACATTGAAAGAAAGGTTGTTGCCTCGACACCAGGGCATGAGGTTCTCAATCTCCTTCTTGTACTCCGTCTCATCATTATTTAATATCCGGCCCACAATAGTGTATAGATTGTAAGCTCTGTCCGTAGAAGGGTCATGGAAACATAGAAAATAGGTGCAGGAGCAGGCCATTCGGCCCTTGGAGTCAGCATCACCATTCAATGTGATCATGGCTGATCATCCAAAATCAGTATCCCCGTGCTTTTTCCCCATATCCCTTGATTCCCTTCGCTCCAAGAGCTAAATCTAACTCTCTCTTGAAAACTCTATAACTCTCTCTTGAAAACTCTAACTCTCTCTTGACCCGACCTGAAACATCGCCTTTCCCCCCCACAGATGCTGGCTGACCTGCTAATTTACTCCAGCAATATGTAACATGTTTCAAGGGAATTTTTCAATATGATTTTTATCTAAAACTTTCAGAGGTGATAACCATCAAAGTTATTGATAAGTGCGTTTCACATTTCTTTTTTCACCTGTTTGGCTGGAGTGTTCATCTCTTCAAACTAAATAATCAGTATTTTTGGTGGCGTCATTTATTTTATTCCCATTTATGAATGCAAAGTTACTGATCAGTTTTGTTGATAATAACTTGATTGCTGCAGCAACCTCGCAATTTTGTCTTGTTATTTCCACACAAGGTGAACTAATTTTCACTCACTACTTTTGATAGATTAACTGTATTACTAAGTGGAGGTTAGACACTTTTCCTTCATGGCAAGATGGAGCAAAATTAAGTATTTGTTCCATTAAATTATTCCAATATTATAAGGGCTATTTCGTAAGTTTTTGTTGGCTGACATAATTCATGACCAAAACCATTATAAAGATAGAAAACATTAGACTGAATCTGGGCTCAGTGGAGAGAAATCGCAAAAATTAAAGCGCTGGAGGGTCTCGACCCGAAACGTCACCTATTTCTTCGCTCCATAGATGCTGCCTCCCCCGCTGAGTTTCTCCAGCATTTTTGTCTACCTTGGAGGAACTCAGCGATCAGGCAGCATTTGTGGAGGGAATGGATAGACGACGTTTTGGGTCAGGTCCCTTTGACAGAAAGAGGTAGGGTCCCAATTTGAAACATCACCTGCCCATTCCCTCCACTAATGCTGCCTGATCTGTTGAGTTCTTCCAGCACATTTTTTTATGCACAAGATCCCATCATCTACAATTTCTTGTGTCTCCAATAAATGTTGCAGGCTAGCTACAAAATAGGATGTGGGAAAAAAAATTATGGAGCGATTTTTGTCTTAATGTTCGAATATGATTACATTAAGCGACAAACTTGATTATCAGGGAATGCAGTTCTCAACTTTTGTCATTTTTTTTTTCCAATTTTTGTTCATAATTGCTAGATGCTGTTTATTTATTAGAAAGGAAGATATTTCATTTTCTCTAGCGTATTACAATTATCTTCAGTAATCTTCCTTTAGTAAGTGTTGGAACGTGTTTGGTTAGTAGAAATTCAGTGAGTGCTATACCGAGGGAAAGTTGTCACTTTTTTGATGGGTTTTTATTTCTTGCTGACATTTGGCAGGTTTATTCCTTCACCCTCAAATACTTCACTCAGTGGTTAGAGATAGTCAGCATTTGAAGGTGGTTAGCAGCTATGATTATGATCTCAATGTTCTCCAATGACGGCTGGAACAGTACTTTGTCATGCAATGGAGTCACTAGCTAGCCACAAAGTTGCAGGTGTTGATTGATAACTATTGCCTTGCCCATATGTTCAGCCTGAATGGTACATGGAACTAAAGATACAGCCGAGATGAATGTTGAGCCTAGTTTTCTCCAGTCTTGTACCAATTTAATAATGCAAGGTGGATTAATGAATTAAAAATATAATTAACAGAATATTAAATAACTGGTTATTTGCCTAGCTGATTACTCAGCAAATATTATTCTGATTATTCTGTGGCTGGTGGCTGAGCTGAGAATATCTGCAGTTTAGAAAAGCAGGCTGAGATGTTGATTTGCTGACCATTTTTGTTTAATTTATTGGTCTTTTGGAAAAAGGTTGATGGTAATTACTACTTTTTCTGGATTTGATTCTATAAATTAGATTAACAGTCTTTGTTCATGGAATTGACTGGAATCAGTTATTCTATTTGATTGTATGTATTGGATCAGAAATGTGCATAAGTGTAAATAAAGGTAAAAGTGAATTCAAGTTATTTAGCCTCAATGTGTGATAGAAACTGTTTGCAATATTGGTTTGATTTTAAATTGGAATCTGCCTTTGCCTGTAGTCAGAAGTCCCACATGACGTCAGCACATGGCATCTCTTTGCATGCTTGCTCCAGTGGATCTACTTGCATCTACAAACGGCACATCCATTGTAGTCTCTAGACGCCCTTTAGCAGTTCAGTCTGGCAATCCTTTCTTTCTTGCCACCATCTCTCGTGACTCTTCCACTGCCCATGATTTATTGTGCCATTTACCTGATACGCAGTGGAGGTTGAAACAAAAAATTCAGATGGTTGATAATGGGAAGATGTAAGGGATAATTTTCAGTACCTGCCAAAATTTATGGAAAGTGAAAATATCTTGAAATGAACTTTCAACCATGTATCTTACTCCATCAACAAGTATTTAGTTCTGTAACGTCACCAGTCTGCCCAAGTCTCATTCCATTCTAATACTGGTGGACACAGCCATGCCTTTTTGTTATCATTAATTATTAAACTCTGCTGACCAAATTTCCATCTCCAATTCTGCATACATTTGATTACACTTCCACATCCAAAACTTTGCTGTTCATTTCCGAACAGACTGTTTACCACCATATTTTTATTATTTTCAAATCCTTTCAAGATCTCTGCAACCACCTCACAGCCATATAACACTACAAGATCTCTGCTATCTTCAATTTTCTGTTTTTATCAATTGGTTCACCTGATGCAATTGCTTTTTGTTGCCTTAATCCAAAGCTCTTGATTCCTGATATTATGTAAGATTAAGGACAGCGAACTGGAGAAATATGTTTTTCAGAAGGCTGAGGGAGTGGTGGACACAGAAACTGATTGTACAAAAAAATAGCAAAATCAGACCGTGATTCAATTAATTTGCACAAGAATATATTTTGAACGGCAGGTTTGAGTGGATAGCTATTAAGCTGACAAACTGAGGTCTTAAAAATAAGGAAGTTGAAACATCAATGTAAACAGAAACCTACAGCAGCAGAATCCTGTGTTTCTGATCATGGAAATACAACCTAATTGCTTCACTGTTGGCCCACATGCCTTTAGCTGCCAAGGTTCTAAACTTTGGAATTCCCTCCAAAAATTATCCACCGCTTTCTTTCCCTCTCCCCTTGGAATGTTTGGCTGAGAGAGGTTTTTTTGTCCTTGTTATCCAGGTATTCCCCAGAGTGCTGTGCATGCTTTGTTATGAAGTATAGATAGTCCAAATTTCAATTTCAGACTATAAGATAATAGCCACAATCTTGCTGAGTAGCAGAATATACTGGGGAAGCTATATGACCTATTTTATTCCATATGTTATATTTGTTATTTTTAAATTCCTGTTATCACTCCCTCTGTAGTTTAGTATCTTTTTCTTTCTTGATAAGACCTCTGTAATGCAAGTTTGGACATTTCCCAATGACCTTTTCTGCCTATCTATAAAAATCATTGGAGTTACTTGGATGGTTTATTTGGATGGTGAAAGCAGGATCAGCAGTCAGACTCTCAGGGTTACTGGACGCTCTGTGTAGTCTCTCTGCTATATTGATGGTACTACATAAATTAAGGTTGTTTATTTGACACGTCGTACAATCCAGCTAAGGCATTGTATCTAATTGCTGAGAATCTGAAGCTTAATCTCAGTATTAAGAGATCCCTAATCCTTGACACTTACTAATAACCTTGAACTCGCAAGCAATGTATTTTGAAGTATGAATGTAACCATATGCCAATATAGAACAATAGTATGTTGAAGAACAAAGATGCAAATTTTGAGATACTGTCATTGTTTTATAAATATAATATAATCTACATTCAAGACTGGGCAGGATCATTTCCTGCTCTCTTGAACAGTACTAGTTTTATTTTTTTTATTTACATTTTTTTTTAAATTAGAAGTTAATACAATACAAAACAATACAGTGGTACCTAATTTTAGGTGCCAACTGTGTCATAACGTAATACATTCTATGTACAACCTCTAGTTTATGTTTTTGAAAAGGAGGTTAAAAAAAAAAAAAATAGAGAGAAGAAAAAGAGGAAAAATAAATAGTAGAAAATAGAAAAACGTGAAGTGTGTATATAAGAAAAGAAAAAGTAGAAAGTAGAAATAGTAGAAAAAGACCCTTAAAAAATAAATTTTCAAATCTTTGTTCGGAGATGTAAATCTATCCACGACCTGACCTGAAATCAGTAATCTTTACGGTACTGCTGCATCACATGATTCCAAAAAGTCGATGAAAGGGGATCAACTCCTTAAGAATTGGTCATATTTATCTATTAGGCGGAGTCTCATTTCTTCAAGGTGTGCTATGTCCGTCATATTCCTAATCCACATTTTAATAGTTGGTATAGCTGTATTTTTCCAAAATTTAAGTATCAATTTCTTTCCAATTATTAACCCATAATTAAAGAATACTTTTTGGTCTTTGTTTAAATTGATATCTTCTACTATTATTCCAAATATAATCCATTCCGTATTAGGTTCTATTCTTGACTTGAAGAGCTTTGTAAATATATCAAATATATCGCTCCAAAATGTATTCAACTTTGTACATCCTACAAATGAATGTGTTATATTGGCATTTTGAAACAAACATTTATCGCATCTGGGAGAGACGTTTGGGTAGAATTTATTCAACCTCGTTTTTGAATAATATAGTCTATGTAATAATTTAAATTGAATTAAATTATGTCTTGCATTAATGGAACAATTATGTGTGTTCATCAGATACTTTTCCCATCTATCTTTCGGGGTCTTTATCATTAGTTCATGTTCCCAATCTTCTCTTAGTGCCTCTGTTGAGGGTAATTCTCTATTTAATATACTATTATAGAAACATAGAAACATAGAAAATAGGTGCAGGAGTAGGCCATTCGGCCCTTCGAGCCTGCACCGCCATTCAATATGATCATGGCTGATCATCCAACTCAGTATCCCGTACCTGCCTTCTCTCCATACCCCCTGATCCCTTTAGCCACAAGGGCCACATCTAACTCCCTCTTAAATATAGCCAATGAACTGGCCTCAACTACCCTCTGTGGCAGAGAGTTCCAGAGATTCACCACTCTCTGTGTGAAAAAGTTTTTCCTCATCTCGGTCTTAAAGGATTTCCCCCTTATCCTTAAGCTGTGACCCCTTGTCCTGGACTTCCCCAACATCGGGAACAATCTTCCTGCATCTAGCCTGTCCAACCCCATAAGAAATTTGTACGTTTCTATAAGATCCCCTCTCAATCTCCTAAATTCTAGCGAGTATAAGCCAAGTCTATCCAGTCTTTCTTCATATGAAAGTCCTGACATCCCAGGAATCAGTCTGGTGAACCTTCTCTGCACTCCCTCTATGGCTATAATGTCCTTCCTCAGATTTGGAGACCAAAACTGTACGCAATACTCCAGGTGTGGTCTCACCAAGACCCTGTACAACTGCAGTAGAACCTCCCTGCTCCTATACTCAAATCCTCTTGCTATGAAAGCCAACATACCATTCGCTTTCTTCACTGCCTGCTGCACCTGCATGCCTACTTTCAATGACTGGTGTACCATGACACCCAGGTCTCGCTGCATCTCCCCATTTCCTAATCGGCCACCATTTAGATAATAGTCTGCCATCCCGTTTTTGCCACCAAAGTGGATAACCTCACATTTATTCACATTATACTGCATCTGCCAAACATTTGCCCACTCACCTAGCCTATCCAAGTCACCTTGCAGTCTCCTAGCATCCTCCTCACAGCTAACACTGCCCTCCAGCTTAGTGTCATCCGCAAACTTGGAGATGTTGCTTTCAATTCCCTCATCCAGGTCATTAATATAAATTGTAAATAGCTGGTGTCCCAGCACTGAGCCTTGCGGTACCCCACTAGTCACTGCCTGCCATTGTGAAAAGGACCCGTTTACTCCTACTCTTTGCTTCCTGTTTGCCAGCCAGTTCTCTATCCACATCAATACTGAACCCCCAATACCGTGTGATTTAAGTTTGTATCCTAATCTCTTATGTGGTACCTTGTCGAAAGCCTTCTGAAAGTCCAGATACAACACATCCACTGGTTCTCCCCTATCCACTCTACTAGTTACATCCTCGAAAAATTCTATAAGATTCGTCAGACACGATTTACCTTTCGTAAATCCATGCTGACTTTGTCCAATCATTTCACCACTTTCCAAATGTGCTGCTATCCCATCTTTAATAACTGACTCTAGCAGTTTCCCCACTACCGATGTTAGACTAACTGGTCTGTAATTCCCCGTTTTCTCTCTCCCTCCCTTCTTAAAAAGTGCGGTTACGTTTGCTACCCTCCAATCCTCAGGAACTACTCCAGAATCTAAAGAGTTTTGAAAAATTATCACTAATGCATCCACTATTTCTGGAGCTACTTCCTTAAGTACTCTGGGATGCAGCCTATCTGGCCCTGGTGATTTATCGGCCTTTAATCCATTCAATTTACCCAACACCACTTCCCGACTAACCTGGATTTCACTCAGTTCCTCCATCTCCTTTGACCCGCGGCCCCCTGCTATTTCCGGCAGATTATTTATGTCTTCCTTAGTGAAGACGGAACCAAAGTAGTTATTCAATTGGTCCGCCATATCCTTGTTCCCCATGATCAATTCACCTGTTTCTGACTGCAATGCCTACATTTGTTTTAACTAATCTCTTTCTCTTCACATACCTATAAAAACTTTTGCAGTCAGTCTTTATGTTCCCTGCCAGTTTTCTTTCATAATCTATTTTCCCTTTCCTAATTAAGCCCTTTGTCCTCCTCTGCTGGTCTCTGAATTTCTCCCAGTCCTCTGGTATGCTGCTTTTTCTGGCTAATTTGTACACATCATCTTTTGCTTTGATACTATCCCTGATTTCCCTTGTTATCCACGGATGCACTACCTTCCCTGATTTATTCTTTTGCCAAACTGGGATGAACAATTTTTGTAGTTCATCCATGCAGTCTTTAAATGCCTTCCATTGCATATCCACCGTCAACCCTTTTAGAACTAATTGCCAGTCAATCTTGGCCAATTCACGTCTCATACCCTCAAAGTTACCTTTCTTTAAGTTCAGAACCGTTGTTTCTGAATTAACAATGTCACTCTCCATCCTAATGAAGAACTCAACCATATTATGGTCACTCTTGCCCAAGGGGGCGCGCACAACAAGACTGCTAACTAACCCTTCCTCATTACTCAATACCCACTAAAATATGATATTAGTTTTTGTGAATCAGCCTTAATATTCATTGCTTCTTCTAAAGGGTCTAAAAATATAGTTTGAAATCTATATATATATTTCTTCATAAAGTCACATATCTGTATATATTTAAAATATTGATTATCATTCAGTTTAAATTTAAATTGTAATTGTTGAAATGATAACAATTTGCCCAATTCATACATATCTCCTACTTTCCTAATCCCCAGTCTATCCCATTGTTTATATGTTTTGTCGATAAGAGATAGTTTGAATGCAGGATTATTTAGTATTGTGGTTAATACTGATAGATTATTTAATTTCAAGGATAATTTTATTTGTTTCCAAATTCTTATTGTATTGTGAATAATTGGGTTCTTCTTATATATTATACTATTCAATTTTATCGGTGAGAACAAGATCGTTCCTATATCGTACGGGAAACACTCCTCTTTCTCCATTCTTATCCACTCCGACTGGTGAGTGGAACTATCCAACCAGTACATTATGTTCTTAATATGCACTGCTCAGTAGTAATACGTAAAGTTAGGTAGTGATAAACCCCCAACTTCTTTAGGTTTACACAAATGCTTTCGTTGAATTCTGTGTGCTTTATAATCCCATATAAAATTAGTGATATTAGAATCTAGTTTTTTGAAAAAATATTTCGGAATATATATTGGGATCGCTTGAAACAAATATATTAATTGTGGTAAGAAAGTCATTTTTATAGCGTTAATTCTACCTATCAATGAGAGTGGGAGCGTTTTCCAAAATGTAATCATAGCATTCAGTTTATTTAATAGTGGCATAAAATTGGCACTAAATAATGATTTGTGTCTTCTTGTAATTTGAATACCTAAATACTTGAATTTTTCTGTTGCAATTTTGAAAGGGAATTTTAATAAGTGTCTCGCATCCTGTGGTTTTAAAGACATAATTTCGCTTTTATTCCAATTTATTCTATATCCTGAAAAAGAACCAAATTCCTCAATTAGTGTTAATAAGGTGGGGATACTCGTTTGTGTATTAGTAATATATAAAAGAATATCATCAGCATATAATGAAATTTTATTCTTTGAGTCCTTGGTATTATATCCGTGAATATTCGGATGATTTCTAATCCTTTCAGCCAGCGGTTGTATCATAAGGGCAAATAGCAATGGTGATAAGGCACAACCCTACCTATTACCCCTTGATAAATAAAATTTTGGAGATAACATATTATTAGTTAATATTCTTGCCGTTGGTAGTTTAACCCATCTAATAAAATTCTCTCCCGTATTAAATTTTTGGAGTACCTTATATAAATACTGCCATTCTACCTGATCAAATGCCTTCTCTGCATCCAGCATAAAGACTGAAATATCTTCAATGTCCTCTTTGTGAGAGTACATTATATTGAAAAGCCTTCTCAAGTTATTAAATGATTGTCTTTTGGGTATAAATCCCGTTTGATCCGGGTTTACCAATTTATTAATATAATTATTCAGTCTTCTTGCTAGAATCTTTGCTAAGATTTTCTGATCCGTATTTAGAAGTGATATAGCTCTGTAAGAACCCGGTTCATCTAAATCTTTATCTTTTTTTGGTATAAGCGTTATTGTTGATTCTGCTAAAGTTTCTGGTAGTTTATTTTCGGTATAAGCCTGCGTGTATAAGTTGAGTAATCTTGGTACAAGTGACTCCTGAAATCGTTTATAAAATTCATTACTAAAACCATCTGGTCCTGGGGTCTTCCCATTTTTCAATGAGTTTATTATTTGTTTTATTTCTTCACTTGTAATCTGTGCTCCTAATTCCTCTTGTTCTAAACTATCCAATTTAGGGAGGTTGCAATTATCTAAAAAATTTGTAATTTTACTATCATCTGTATTTATTTTAGTTGTGTATAAATTATGATAAAATTGGGCAAACCTTTTATTAATATCCTTTGGTAATGTTAGAAGCTCACCCTTATCAGATTTAATTTTAGTGATAGTATTTTCCTTTTCTTGTTGCTTCAGTTGCCTCGCTAATAATTTATGTGGCTTATCCCCAAATTCGAAGTGTGCCTGTTTTGTAATTTGGAGTAGTCCTATTACTCTTCCCGATAATATTCTATTGAGTTTATATTTCAATAAGGTTATCTTATTATGTTTATCTATGGTTGGGTCACTTGCATTGTCCAGTTCTAGTGATTTTATTTCCTGTTCTATCCTCTGAAGTTCTCTTTTATTTTCTTTATTTTGATAACTTTGATAAGAGATTATAGCACTGCGAATGTATGCCTTAAAGGTTTCCCATAATAGCGATACAGAAATACCCGGCATCTCATTTGTCTCGAAAATTTTTTTTGTTTGTTCTTTTATATACTCATAACCCTGCGGGTTATTTAATATTTGTGCATTGAATCTCCAAAAAGGTTTTATACCCGGCATTCCCTCGATTTTAAGTATAAAAGTCAGTGGTGAATGATCGGAAATAATACTATTATGATATGATGGTTTAGTCGTATACGGGATTAATTTTGTATCCAATAAGAAATAGTCAATTCGTGAATAAGTTTTATGAGCCGACGAGTAAAACGAATATTCCCTTCCAATTGGGTTTGCTATTCTCCAAACATCAGTTATGTTATTATTTTTTATATAAGTATTTAAAAATTCACAGGTCTTAGTTTTAACAAGACGCTTCCCTACCTTTATTGATTTATCTAAATATGGGTCTATAACACAATTAAAATCTCCCCCCATTATTATATTTTGATAATTATGCTCTGCTATTATATCTACTATTTTCTTTAAAAATTGGGGGTTATCAAAATTAGGCGCATAAATATTTATCATAGTTAATGGTGTATTATAAATTTCTCCCGTAACTTTAACGTATCTTCCCTCTTTATCAGATATGGACTTCTTTAATTTAAAAGGTATACCTTTCCGAATTATAATGGCCGTGCCTCTTGCTTTAGAAGTGAATGCGGAGTAGTAGGTTTGACCTATCCAGTTTGCCCTTAATCTGATCTGAGTTTGTTGTTTCAAATGCGTTTCTTGTAGGAAAGCAATATCAATGTTTAATGATTTTAATTGTGCCAGAATTTTACCCCTCTTAATTGGCTCATTCGCACCTCTAATGTTCCAACTACAGAAAGTGAGACCTCCGGTGTTTATTCGACTATTATCTTGCATTGGCTATTATTACCAGAATGTATGATTCATGTGATGCAGCCAAGTACCTCGAAATCCCGAGTCGAGGGTTGTCCTTAATTTCTGCACTAGTTTTACATCTCCTGGCACTATTAAACATAATTAAGGGAAAGAGAAAAACATAAAATGAAGTGTTCATAAAGATTGTTAAATCATACAACTCATAATAGTGAATAAACAAAAAAAGTGAGTGTAAGTTATCAAAAAAGCGATATCTTACAAAAAAGTCATATTTTCCCCTCTGTCAATATTTACATTTTTTTTTTTTTTTTAATTTTTATTTATTAGAAGTACATTACATTACAACCACATACATTAATACTCGTCATTTGTATCTTCTTACAATTAATGTACTCCCTTTATTTATTTATTTTACACTAGAAAAGGAAAAGATTGAAAGAAAGAAGAAAGTGAAGGAAAAAGTGAAAGTGTAGAATAGTGTAGAAAATGTAACAACAAAAAAGGACGAAGACCCTATAAGAGCGAAATTAAAAACAAAAAAAAAAGAGTTAAGAGATAGACCCTAGGAAAAAAAAGAGAAAGAGAGAGAGGAAAAAAAAAGAAAAAAAAATTTTTTTTTTCAGCATTACATAAATAGGACATACCAACTCTTCAACTATCATCCCCCCTTACCTGACCTCAATTTTTTTATTTTTTTTTAAGTACTTTTGCACCCTATGTTTGTAATAATTCTATAAATGCAGACCACGTCAGGTGGAAGTGATCTGGTTTACCTGCTAGGAGGAGTCTTATCTCTTCTAGGTGTAATGTTTCAAACATATTTGAAATCTACATATTTATAGTTGGTATTGGAGCCTTCTTCCAAAATTTTAGAATTAGCTTTTTTCCAGTTATTAACCCATAGTCCATTAATTTCTTTTGAAACACATTTAGTTCTGGATCATCTTCCGTTATTCCGAAGATAATCCATTCTGCTTTGGGTATCAGTCTTGTTTTAAATAACTTTGTAAAGATTTCAAAAATTTCATTCCAAAATTTTTGAATTTTTGTACAGAAGACGAATGAGTGCGCTATAGTAGCTTCTTGGGATTGACATTTATCACAAATAGATGATACGTTTGGGAAAATTTTATGAATTTTAGTTTTCGAATAATATAATCTATGTAAAATTTTAAATTGTATTAAAGTGTGTCTTACATTAATCGAGCATTTATGCACGTTTAATAAGTATTCATTCCAACTTTCCTTTGAAATTTTAATAGCTAACTCTTGTTCCCAGTCTCTTCTGATACCCTCCGTAGGTGGTATTTGTACATTTAAAATAATATTATACAAATATGATATTAAGTTTGCTGATTCCGCTTTTATCTGCATTGCCTCGTCCAATACATCTACTGGGTTATTATAATGATCTTTTGTATATTTTTTCAAATAGTCGCATATTTGAAAATATTTAAAATATTGATTATTTCCGAGTTTATATTTTATTTGTAATTGTTGAAATGAAAGTAATTTTCCAGTTTCATACAAGTCACCAAGCGTTTTAATTCCTAGTCTATCCCATTGTGTATAAGCTTTATCTATAATAGAAGGACTAAACGAAGGGTTATTGACTATAGGTAATAAAAGTGATAAATTTCTTAATTTTAAATTTTGTTTTATTTGTTTCCAAATACGGATTGTACTATGAATAATTGGGTTCTTATTATAATTTATGTTATTCAGTTTCATTGGAGAGAGGAGGATCGCTCCAATGTTTCTAGAGGAGCAATCCTCTTTCTCCATTACAATCCAGTCTACTTGCTGGGTGGAGTTATCCATCAGTTGAATCATGTTTTTAATATTTACTGACCAATAATAATACATAAAATTAGGTAGTGCTAAACCCCCCAATACTTTAGGTTTATTCAGATGAGTTTTTTGTATTCTATGTGATTTATAGTCCCATATAAAATTAGTGATATCTGAGTCGAGTTTTTTAAAAAACTTCTTAGGTAAGTATATAGGAATTGATTGAAATAGGTATAAAATTTGTGGTAAAAAGATCATTTTTATTGCGTTTATTCGGCCTATTAAAGACATCGGGAGCGTTTTCCAGAATTTAATTAGTGTATTTAATTTATTAAGTAGGGGGTCAAAATTTGCCCTGAACATACCTTGATATGTTCTGGTAATTTCGATTCCCAAATATTTAAATTTTTCTGTAGCTATTTTAAAAGGGAATTTTAAAAGATGTGTTGAATCTTTCGGTTTTATTGACATCATTTCACTTTTATTCCAATTTATTCTATATCCAGAAAAAGATCCAAAGTCTTCAATTAAATTTAATATATTTGGTATAGTGATTTGAGGTTTTGTTATATACAGTAATATATCATCCGCATATAAAGATATTTTATTATATGAGTCTTTAGTATTATATCCATGAATATCAGGGTGTATTCTAATTTTTTCTGCTAGCGGTTCAATAATGAGAGCAAACAGCTGTGGTGATAATGAGCATCCTTGTCTATTTCCCCTTGATAGTTGAAATTTCGAGGATAATATGTTATTAGTTAGTATTCTAGCTGTAGGTTTGTTATATAGTAACTTAATCCATAAAATAAAATTCTCTCCCAGTTGAAATTTTTGTAATACTTTATCCATATAATTCCATTCTACTTGATCAAATGCTTTTTCAGCATCCAGCGAAATAATTGATAATTCTTGATCTTCAGATTTGTGTGAGTGCATTATGTTGAGTAGACGACTCATATTATTAGAAGAGTATCTCTTAGGGATAAACCCTGTCTGATCTGGGTTTATTAATTTACTAATGTATTTACTTAATCTTCTAGCTAATGTTTTCGCTAATATTTTTTGATCTGTGTTTAACAATGCTATAGCTCTATATGAACCAGGTTCTTCTAAATCTTTATTTTTCTTAGGTATTAATGTAATCGTTGATTCCGCTAATGTATCAGGTAGTATTCATTTTTTAAAAGCGTATTGGTACATTTTTTGTAATCTTGGTATTAGTTTATCATAAAAGCTTTTATAAAATTCATTAGTAAATCCATCAGGGCCTGGTGTTTTTCCATTCTTTAATGAGTTTATAGTATCTTCTAATTCCTTAATTGAGATTTGTGCACCCAGTTCCTCTTGTTCCTTCAGCTCTAACTTTGGAAGATTACAGGTATCCAAGAACTTTGTGATATTATTGGAATCAATTATCGTTTTAGATGTATACAAATTCTCGTAAAATTGCGCAAATCTTTTATTAATATCCTTCGGTGTTGTTAATAATTCCCCTTTATCTGATTTGATCTTTGGTATAGTATGTTCCTTTTCTCGTTTTTTTAGCTGGCGAGCCAAAAGTTTATGCGGTTGCTGGCGAGCCAAAAGTTTATTCTTTGCTTTAAATGGTATACCTTTTCTTATGATGATTGACGTGCCTCTAGATTTTGAAGTAAATGAAGAATGGTATGTTTGACCTATCCATTTCGCCCTCAGTCTAACTTGATCCTGAGGTTTTAGGTGTGTTTCTTGTAGGAAGGTAATGTCAGAGTTGTACAGTTTCAGCTGAGCTAGTATCTTACCCCTTTTAATAGGTTCGTTAATACCTCTTATATTCCAACTACAAAATGAGATTCCTCCTAGGTTCTTTTGTGTGGTGTCATGCATTTTGAATAATTATAGTACCTTTGAATCTTGTGGTGCGTCCATATCCCAGGTCTTTAGGTATTGGGGGAGTTTTTGATTTATTAAATTTTGCTGGTATGTCCATTTTACGCTTATCACTAAACACAAAACACAAACAAGTGATTTTATGTGGTAAAAAAAAAACTAAAAAAGTGAGGCTACAGTGTCTGATATAGTCGGCACTGTAGCGAGTGTCCCACCTGTAGGTGGGAAAAAACCTTGTTTTGACTTCCATTGCGTTGTTACACAAATAGCTCCGCTCTCTTAGTTAATCATAACATATTAAAATATTAAAACAAGGCCTCACATTCAGATATATAATACAATTTTACCCTGATATTTCCTTATAACATATATATATATCGGAGTTTAATTATTAAACCAATATTTTTGACTTCAATAAGAATCAACTGTTGGTTGAAGGGGTTAACGAGACGTGCCCCTGGACGTAAGCCAGGTGCTCGTTTCTCATCCCCTCCTCCCACTTATAGATAAGGTTACAATTTATTAAAAATTCATATTAGTATGTTAGTTCATTATTTTTTATTTTTGTTTTTGTTAGTATTCTAATCTAACCTACATAACTTGTTAAGTTGTTAATAGGATAAGTTCTTACAATTGGTTATAATATTTTAATCAATAAGCAATTATTTTCTGGTTTATATTCCAACTGTTTAGTTGTTTACACGTTTTGAACAGAAAATGTCCTTGATTCAACATTCCAAAGATAACAGTGTAACTATCCCCAGACAAAGCATTGCTTAGAATGGTACAGATCTGCCAAAACTCCCTTTCATTTCTGTTTTTCAACGATAGTTTGGGCATATTTGAATGCATCTTCAGGCTTAACAAATGACTTTTCAAGACCATTAAAGGAAATACGCATTTTCGCGGGATAAAAACCCCCAAATCTGATCCCTTCTCTCCCTCTTAAAAGATCTTTAACCTTATCAAATTTGTTTCTTTTTTGCACAATTTCATACGGGTAGTCCCTGAATATCTTAATAGTGTCCTTGTCCAGCCGCAGTTGTACACCGTATTTGATTTTGCTCATAACATATTCCAGTTCTACAGTATCCCGAAATTTCACAATAATATGTCGTGGATAAGCTTTTCCCGCACCAGATCTTTGTTTAAATCTTGGGACACGATGAGCCACTTCGATTTTCGGTTCCTTGGAAAGATTCAACAGTTGTTTCAACAAGCCCATGGCAAATTCACGTACCTGCTCCCCTTCTGCCCCCTCTGAAACACCAAGAATTCTCAAATTCTGGCGTCTGGAGCGAGCTTCCAGGTCCAGGCATTTGGCTGAGACTTTCTCCAGTTGAGTCACCATCTGTAGTGAAGCTTGTTCGTTTTCTCGCCTCATTTGCTCATATTCTTGCCTCAATTTCGCCATGTCTTCAACCACTCGAGCCGTGTGTTTCTCCAATTCCGTAATTGTGTGCATACTTGCAGCTACTGTTTCAAGCACAACCGTGAACTTATCCGTAGTAGTTACATCCATCTTATCCATTTTCTCTGATAGTCCATCTTTCACCTCATCAATTCGTTTATTCATAATGTCCAGTAAATCCATCATATTCTTCTGGTTACCAGCGTTTAAATCCTTCATCATCTTCTCCATTCCTTCCATCATTTTTGCCGTATTTTCCCTCATTTCCTTCTTATCTTCCATCCTATTTTCCTTCATTTCCTTCTTATCTTCCTTCATATTATCCGAAATCTCATCTTTCAAATTTTTCATTGATTTCTTCAAGTCATCAAAGTCTTTCTTAGATCTTGTATCCATTTCTGCAGCCACTTCAGAGACTTCAGAGACTTCAGAGGTAACTTCAGAAGTAACTTCTGCTTCAGACTTCTTCTGGCCTGTCAGCAGCTTATTCACTGTTCTCTGAGGGCTCACATCTGGAGACAGTTTACTCATTTAAAGGGCTTCAAACCACCGTTTAAAACATCGCGTTTAACGATGACGTCATCAGCGCGACGACCAGAAGCTCCGGTAAGGTTTTTAAAAACAATCCCGATTTCTGGACCCGTTTTACACGATAAATCGTGAAGTTTTTCGGGAGAGGAGCTAGGTGCACGTCTGTTAGTCTAACATGGCGCCACCGGAAGTCATTTACATTTAAAGGAGAAAGAGGTAGATATATGTTGATGGAGCATTTTAAAATGATGTTTTCAATTTGGCCACCGTTTTATTTTTCAAAATTAATTTTGCATCCAAAAGAACCAACAAGATTTTACTTGGAATACTCCAATACCTTGGTTAAGTTGATTTGTGAACTCCAATTAACAGAACATGTTAAATTGCCAAGTACACAAAAATGCTGGAGAAACTCAGCGGGTGCAGCAGCATCTATGGAGCGAAGGAAATAGGTAACGTTTCGGGCCGAAACCCTTCTTCAGAATGTTAAATTGCCATATGTGACTTGCAATTTAATTCTTAGTATTAATCCTGTTAACATTACTGAATAAATCAATGAGCCCATTTATAATTTGAAGTTGAATTAATTTATTTTATTCAAATTGCTACCATTCCAAAAACAATAAAAATGATAAAATATTAAACAGTTTCAGTTCCTATTCTCATCTGGACCTTGTGATTAAATCTAGCTTTTTTTAATGCATTGATTGTCTGAAAAAGGTTTTCGCCCCGAAACGTTGCCTATTTCCTTCGCTCCATAGATGCTGCCTCACCCGCTGAGTTTCTCCAGCACTTTTGTCTACCTTTTTTTATGCATTGTTCTTTTTTCAATAAAAATCGCAACTGGTATATTCTGCTCTTCAATCATGTGCTGCACTGCATCTTGGAGAGAATTTTAATCCTGTCAGATGGCAAAAGGCGTATGTCAGACTATGACATGCAGTGGTTAGAACACATGGTTTGTGAAAGAGGCAGTGAGTATTTAGCAGCAAATATATCAGAGGAGATTGATGGAAGAAGGATAAACGTGTTCCTGTTGCATAATTTTGAATAGAACAGCTGTGTTCAGTGATCCTAGTTGTCCATCTGTTCAGTTTGTTACAAAACATCAATTTGTCCTTCATTTGAAAGGGTTTGGCTGAGGTTTGAAATGGTATTTTGCTTTTTAATGTAGTTGCCTATTTATGAAACATAATTACCTCCACATCCTTTAAACACCACATGAAGAGTCCATGTTTTGAAAAATTCTCTGTGTCCATTGGTTTAAATGGGATATCATGTGAAGTTGAGGTGATTTGATTAATTTTGCATCATGATGTAATCACACACAGGCTTCACATTAGTCACCAGACCACTGCAGACAGATTAGCTTGCTGTGCATCACTATTGTCCTGCCACTGATTTAATTTATCAGTCGCTGGGGTTTATATTGGAGCAGTGGTTTAATGGATAAGAAATGCATTTCAAATGGAAAGCACTTTGTAAAGCTGTTGATCGGATCACAATGTATTTTCCAGTATTCAAGATTTGTGTAATCATTTCATCCATTCTGAGGATAATTATTCTGATAGAAAAAGGATTAAGAAATCCTAAGAGATGAAATTTTGACTGAAAAGAGCAGATTAATAACATAATCTTCCACAATATCAGGCATGATTCATTGTTTTAATAAAATTCCATTGAAATATGATTGGACCTTGTTACATGATTTTAATGGACAAAGGATAAATGTGGAAAAAGTCACTAATGACTTAGTCAAGCATTCTCTTCCTGCTTTCATAGCGAAAGCTACTTTCATAATTGGTGATAAATAGGTTCTGCATAGATGCAAGGTCACTTTAGCTTTTCCATTGATTAATTCAAGTTGTTTCTCAGCACTTATTGTTTTATTAACATATATTAATTTAAAAAAAAGGAAGTCTGACCATATTTTTACACTCCTTTCTTTTTTTCCCTGGGATAACATCACCATTTCACAAATCAATAAAAGCCAGCATGTCCTCAGTGTCTCATTCAGATGAGCATCCACACTTTAAAAGTAAGTTTAAGTAGATTTGCCTAAAAACTAAGTTGAAGATAAGCACTTGAAGGGGTGAGAGAGGAAGGAAGAATTAGGAAGGGAATGATAAACCTTGGTCTCCAACTGGCTGAAAGCTTTGTCATAAATATTGGGATGTACAATGGGACCCGAGTGCAAATATAGGGATGAGCAGGGCAATTAGGAAAGATAATTAAAACAAAATAAAGGTTAAATGGAACATGAGCTAGTATGAATCAGCAACCAGTTATGGAGGCAAATAGTATGGTGATCTTTAGTGCAAATATATATTTTTTGCATGCAGGTGCAAGGATGTTTTACAATAGTTATAATCACGTCTGGAGTAGTATGTAGCTTTGTCTCCTTATCATAGAAAAGCTATATTTGTATTCGTATAAGTACAGCAAAGTTTACCACACTCTTTGTGGCGACACAAGAGACTGTAGATACAAGAATATGTAGAATAATAATGAGGGTAGCTGAGGAACTCAACAGGTCAAGTAGCATCTGTGGAGGGAACTGGACAGTAGATGTTTTGAGTGGAACCTTTCATGCAGACTGAAAGTAGAGAGGGAATGTAGCCAGTATCAAGAGATGGGAGGGGGGATGAGGGCATGAGATAGCAAATGATAGGTTAATAAAGGTAAGGAAGGATTGATTGGCAGGTAACAGTCAAGTGGGGGAGTTAAGAGTGGATATTGCAACAAACGCTGGGAGGTAATGTGGAAAGCAAAAGGCTGTATTTCTGGAATTGAAGAGGAAAGGAAGATGGAGGAACTGAATAAGGAGGGATGGTGGTATGTGGGAACAAAATAGGGAGGGGAGGGATGAACTGTAGAAGGGGTGAAAATAATGCATTGGGAATGTGGGGGAGCAGGGGAAATGTGTTTTAGGGGGCTGAGAGCTTGGTTGGGAAGAAGGGGGTGTGTGGGAGGACCAGGGTAGATAGGAAAAAGAATGAAACAGGGGACGTAGGTTATCTGAAATTGGAGAACTTTCTTAGGGTGACTGTGATATGAAGAGAGATTGGGTTGATGAACTTCTATTTGCATGCTAATATGTTACCCTTATTACACGTAGAAAAAACCTTTGTGATATTTTATCACCTGCCTCGATTTATACTTATAAAACTCTCATTAGATTTGTCAAAAATGGTCCCCTCATCAGCCTCTGGTTACTCAGTACTCTGTTCCATATCCTAAAGAAACGTGGAACTGACAACTATGTTATTTTTTTTCTGGAAAAGTGGTATTTCATTTGCTGCTTTTCAATTGACTGTGATTGTAATAGAATCTTACATTTTGGAAGATCTTCACAAAAGTATCAGCCAACTCTGCAGAAAATGTGGATCTGTTTCTGATTATTTGCTGTCAAAATAGAGCTGGGGTTTGGCTCATTCTTTTTGCAACACCAGGATTGTATTTTCCCAAGGTTTTAATCTGGGAGAGCATGTATTCTTGATGGCACAATTTATTTTTCAATATTGTGACTCAGTATGTGGGACACATATATTGTTGCATAAATCAGAAGATTTTTCATTATAACCAAGAAGATTTGCCTGTCTGTCTGTGAAAATCACACTGAACTTGCTTTGCATTTTTAAAGAAAACACAGCATTTTTTCTGGCAAGAATTTATTTCTTCATCCCAGATTTAATTATCAACTCGTAAGCCAGCAACCAAGCATTAATTTGTCTCTAATCTGCAACAATCTATATATAGTAGTGTGTAAGTCAGAAGATACTATACGTATCCAAGAAGGTCTACCTGCTGTTTAAAAAAAATTACGTTGAAATAAACGAGTTTGGTATTCCGATTGCGCATGCCCAGGTCATAGGTCACTCGCGATAAACAGCTCGTCAGCTCAGCTGCTGCGTGTATACAGACCTGCATTTCATCCGTAGTCGGGATCGAACCCGGGTCTCCGGCGCTGTAAGCGCTGTTGAATTGCTACTGGACCGTCCCCGTCCCCTCCCGAGTGTCCTATCCCTGCCCGGGGGCGGCCGGAGATGTCTGGGGTGACCCTAGACACCAGCCTGGAGCAGTGGCTGCCCCATGCTTACAACCAGCGCGGAGAAGAAGCGCTAACTCCCACTCAACTCTGCCTGTCCTGCCGAGTTAACCGACAGTCCTGGACTGACGGGACACCGGCCCAGAGCAGTGGCGGCCCCAGGCTTACAACCAGTGTGGAAAAGAAGCGCTAACTCCAGCTCAACTCTGCCTGTTCCGCCGGGTTAATCGACAGCCCTGGACTGATGGTCCGCGCTGGCTGTAAGCCTGGGGCCGCCACTGCTCTGGGCCGGTGTCCCGTCAGTCCAATGTCACCCCAGACATCTCCGGCTGCCCCCAGACAGGGATGGGACACTCCGGAGGGGACGGGGACGGTCCAGTAGCAATTCAACAGCGCTTGCAGCGCCGGAGACACAGGTTCGATCCTGACTACGGATGAAACGCAGGTCTGTACACACGCAGCAGTTCAGCTGCCGAGAATGTTTCTCCGCCGGTCCAATCTCTCCCCCTGTCTCCCACTCGCATTTGCCCCCTCTTTCTCGCTGTTACACCCAGCTCTCCCGCTACTTGGCACCCCCGTTCCTTAGATTAAATATATTTTTACACATAAATTATGAATAAAGATAAGAATTTATACTCGGTTTATACAGCCAGCGCTTCGTTTGCTTTCACTTATCGTGAATGACCCTTGACAAATCCCAAGATTCCTTGCGCTTTTCGGAATACCGAACTCGCTTATTGCTCCATTTGCGGTAGTTTTCAGGTCAACATGTTGCATGGGAATGCTACAATTTTGAAGATTTCAGATATATGCAGAGCAGCGATCTAGTTTTAAGGAAAGATTTAGAAATCAATATTTTTGTTTGTTTAAACTGTATGCATGAGTTTAGAGAGAGTTTGTTTGGTTGAGGTCACGCATGGAGTGTGCAAGGTAGAATTATGACTTTGTTTCTAGCTCTTCAAGTCAATTTGAAAACGACAGTTTTGACTGGTGTAGTCTTTTTCATGTCGAGCTGTACTGTAAGAAATTGCTGGGACCAATATTTGGATCTAAATTTTCTTTGTTTGTTTCTGAAAGTAATGTTCTGAAATTAATTATAGATTAGGAATAATGTATTTCATTATAGAGATTTTGCATTGAGTGCTTCTGACATTAGTATTGATTTATTATTGTTATGTGTAAGGCAAATAAAAAAATTCCATGGCTGAAACAAGGTAAATATGATCGGGAATAAATCCTTATTTTATGTGAGCACTGTTCAATAGTCTCTTAACAGTGGGGGAAAAAGCTGATTTTGAATCTGGTGTTACTTGCTTTCAAGCTTTTGTACCTTCTGTCTCATGGGAGAGGATAGAAGAGGGGATTATAGGGTTGTGAGTAATCTCTGAAAGTGGCATCACAGTTAGTTGTGATGGTTGAGAAGGCTTTTGGCATCAGTCAGATAAATTAAGTTTATAAATTGGTACGTTATGTTACAGTTGATCAAGACGTTGGTGAGTCAGCATCTGGAGTATTGTGATCAGTTTTAGTCACTCTGTTGTAGGAAGGTTGTCATTAAGTTTAAAGAGTGCATGGACGAGGATGTTGCCAGGATTCAAGAGCCTGACTTGTGGGGAGAGTTTGGGTTGACGGACTAGATTACATGGAGTGCAGGTGGCTGAGGAATGATCTTGTAGAGGTGTATAAAATCATGAGAGGAATAGATGGGGCGAATGCAAAGAGATCTTTTCTTTGGGTAGGAGAATGAAGAATGAGAGGGCATAGATTTAAGGTGAGAGGGAAGATTTAATGGGAACCTGAAGGACAGGTTTTACACACACAGGATGGTGGGTATATGAACGAGCTGCCAGAGGAAGTAGTTGAGGCAGGTAATGGATAGAGTCATACACATGGAGAAATAGAGCTGCGCAGCATGGAAACAGGACATTCGGATGGAAAGATTTAGAGGGATATGGGCCAAACGTGGGCAAATGGGACTAGCTTAGATGGGACAAGCTAGGCCAAAGGGCCTGTTTCCATGTTATATGACTCGATATCTTGGTTGCTTTAATGAGGCAGCTTGAAGTGTACATGCGGTCAAAAAAGGGGAGGGGACAGGCTGATATGCGTGATGAACTGAGATGCATCCACTTCTCTTTACAATTTTTTGTGGTCTTGGGCAGAGTGGTTTCCGAACCAAATTGCAATGCATCCTGATGGGATGCTTCCTGTGGTGCATCTGTAGAAATTGGTGAGAGTTATTGAAGACATGTCAAATTTCCTTCGTCATTTGAGGAGGTTAAGGTGTTGATGTGCTTTGTGGACCGTAGCACATGATCGGACCTTGACCTATACGCCTCGGATTGCGACGTTCTGGACAATATCTACTTCAGCACCAGTGATGCAGACTGCAACGTGTACTCCAGCCCGCTTCCTGAAGTCATTAACTCGGTTCTTCATTTTGCTTACATTGAGGGGGGGGGGGGTGGGGGATGTTGTTTTGACACCAGCAGCTGACTGCGAAACTGACTGATAAGTTGCAGAATATTGCATCTCCCATCCTCCCATCTAAGAAAAGGTTGTCTGGTGACATAGTGGACCACATTGGGTAATTCCTTTTACCGCTATGCTGCAAATAACAGCTTTATGTTTCTGTGCAACATTTTTCTGCAACTCTTCTCTATTTCTCTTGACGTTACCTGGCTTTTACATATAGAAGATGGTATATCTTGTTTTCCTTGCTCTTTAACAAGACTGTTTACTGAATAAACGGATTTTACTGCACAGGAATTTGTAAGTAGGGATATTGAATGCTTGCAACCTCTGTATAATCCTTTGATTTTATTCTGCAATATTGTGTTCCAATACAAATTCTTCCTTTTGAGTTAAAACTGAAATGGTGATGGGTTATTTAATGACAATGTCATAGGAAATGCTGCTATAGCTGGTTCCTTGTTATAAGTTATTGCCTCCAGTTTGTTTCTCTTTGGGCACACTGCTCTATGCCGACAGTTTAACTTATTTTTCATATTTCTTTCACTTTAACTGTTCTTTTGAATCGTCGTCAGAGGAGCAATGTAGGTTCCGACCTGTCTTCCACAACTGATAGGTTCTTCCTACTGCAACTGTTGCAGAGAAAAACCTATGATTAACAGGCAAATCTCTGTGCTGCTTTTGTTGATCTACACGAGAACTTCAAAATGGTTAGCAGAAATGATATCCACAAGATCCTGTTTAAATATTGGCTCTCCACCAAATGAGCTCTTAACGGTTCACTTAACCTTAATAATGCACTTGATGTAGATATCAGCAAAGCTTCTGTTGCATTTTGCAATTTCACATGCAGTCCAGACAGACGTAATTGGATACAAGCAGCAGTGTTCTTTGGCTGGTACACGAGAAAAGCATGCATCAGGCTCATATAATGAATGCTGAACTCTTTGACCAACCCAAAAATAGCCATGTAGCTGAAAAGGCCAAAGCTCCGATACAGTAACAAGGTCAAACAAGTTCATCTAACATTCCAAGCGTCCTGGCCACAACTGCGTATCTCGGAGAGGTCGGGTCAAATGCTTTGTCACTGCAGGGAGCCACCAAGGTCCAGGTTGATGTCCCAGACAAATGGTGGATATTCCTCCCTTCTGTCTTATGATTGGAAAGTTTCCATCTATACAAAATTGTTTTAAATCATTGGCAATTATCACTGACTGACATTATGCCTGTTATCATTTGTCTGTTGGATGACTTTTATAATGTATTTAAGTGCTTTCCTTATTTTGTTTAGGTTTGGGTTTTATTTTTTGAAATAGTTTCCTCAATCTTCCAAGTTTAAAGCCATCATTAACCTTGTATAAAAAGGGGTGGTGCTGAGAAGATTTGGCATGTCCACAAAGCATGAACCTCCACAGATATATAGTGGAAAGGATTCTGATGGGACACATCTCAGCTGGTATAACAACTGTGCTGCTTGTAATCGCCTGCATCTGCAGTCCTTTCATCCATTTGATCATGGTGTCTGAAAGGCTGGAAGTATCATCAATCTCAATCATTTATGTTACCCTCGCCATTTCCTTTTCCCTCTTCTATCGCCTGGGAGAAGATACAGGAGCTTTGAAACCCAGACATCTGAACTTATGAACAGCCTCTTCCTCATTGCTCTTTGATTCCCCCTCCGTACCTACTGTCGATGTGGTCCTACAAGAGGATTCTCCATGGATTGTTACCTTGTCATGGTGGAGAAGCTTGTGTGGATCTGAGATCCTGAGAGCGATGCCATCTGGAGCCATGCTCCTGGTAGGGTCACCCATGGCTGTAAGGTCGAGGGGGAGGTCTCTGACAAAGAGCAATCCAACCAAGACCTCAACGGTCGAACAGGCAGAGGACGATAGCTGACCTTAGTGGAGCGTCACAACGGCTGGGAAGGTGGATGAAGGCTGCAGCAGTAAAGGGTTTCCGGTCGTCTTGGACTCCATGCCACCGGATCCTGACCCAGATCTGTCAAGGACCTTTGGGTGGCTGCCTGTGCACCAGTCTCCCCACGTTAAACAAAGTCACGCACAGGCGTCCTCCATATAGCACCCTGGAGGGGTGAAGGAAAACACCAAATGCAAACCTCCACTGCCTTGTGGCTATTACGTTATTCAGGGAAGGTGAAGACTGGATCCGGAGGAATATGCAGAGGAGACCACCATTTGGCGGTCCAACGGGTGGGAAGGTGGACCCAGCAAAACATCGTGGTGTGCAATTAGGGTACAGTGTTCATGCAGAACACTGGTGGCCATCCACTGCATCCTGACCTATCGCCAGCCGTCTTGACTGTGTCTTGCCATTGGATCCAGATAGGCCGGGACGAGAGAGTGAGGCTGACGATTTGCGTAACTCTCCCTCACTTTAATCCAAGTCAAGAGCAAGTCAGGACCCGTACCGCCCAACTGGGCGAAGCAAGATCGTGTGCAGCTGAGAAGTAGCGCACTGCAGAAGCTCAAAGGAAACGCGCCGCTCGCAAAGCTCGAGCCACTTCAACTTCTACGGCAGCACCCACTCAACTGTGTCTCATATGCGGGCGAGCCTTCCGGGCCCGGATTGGTCTCACCATTCACCTCCGGACCCACAAATAAAAACACTAAAGTCATGGTCTCCTTCGACTACGAAGGACGAACAACAACAACAACAAGAGCTATCTGCAAGCAAAGTCTTTTCAAAGCTAGACCTAAAGTGCGGTTATCATCAGTTGGAGTTAGACCCAGAGTCAATGAAAATAACTACTTTTGTCACGCATTGTGGATTCTACTCGTATAAGAGTTTGTTGTTTGGAGTTAATGCAGCACCAGAGATCTAGCAATATGAAATTCACAAGGTAATTCAAGGGATTCCTAGAACTGGAAACATCTCAGATTATATCATTACCACACGTGAGGAGACATGTAGGAGGGATGTAAAGGAATGGCAGAATAAAACTTTTTTAATAAAGAAATTTGTTTGAGATTCAAATGCTGTTATTTTGAAGACCTGGTGAATTAAACCAACCACGGTAAAATGTGGTGTTAATTGTTGACTGTGGGCGGTACTATCCTACATGTTTTGGGTGTGTTCCTGGGTCAGACAAGCATTGCCTAGCTAAAGCCTGCGAAAAAAAGTCTTAAGTTGTTTAATATTTGTTCCTCTCCAAAAAGTTTTCAGGAATTTGCTGGCAAGTTCGGTCCGCGTAGGTTTGTGACCTGAATGCCAAGATATGCTGTGATTGGATCAAGATTGTGGTTGACTGATATAAATGTGGTACAAATTTTTCTACTTGGAAAATTGTTGGTCATTAATGAATGCAGCATTTCAGACTGAACACATAACAGCAAGCAGAAGTAAAGCTAATGTTCCAAAATGTTTTAACTATTGTGATTTGGCATAGAATTGACGATGACATAATTGTTAATTCATCTAGATGAGTGATGGATAGAAAATGAATAATTTCTATTAGAAATATGATTTTTGTAGAGTTTTCTGCTCCAAGCTAGAATCGTATGTGGTCACAGTTACAGTGCATTCAGAAAGTATTCAGACGCGTTCACTTTTCCCACATTTTTTTACGTTACAGCCTTATTTTAAAATTGATTAAATTCATTTTTTTATCATCAATCTACACACAATATCCCAGAATGAAGAAGCGAAAACAGGTGTTTAGAAATTTTTGCAAAGTAATTAAAAATAAATTTTGGTTACATCTTGAACATCTCGGAACTGATGAGTGCTGTTTCTTCTTAACAGTCGGTTAACTCTCGTCTCTTGTGAAATTGGAATCAGGTGAATGTTTTCAGAACTGGTCTTTCCTGTGCATTATTTATGAAACTATTTGGGAAATTCTCCAGATCTATTTTTTCTACCTCAGGGTAAGCTCTCAGAAAATTTACTGGTGTGTATTGGTGGTAGTTGATTCCATTTTTTATGGATTGAAGTATTGGGATAGCAGTGAAGAGGCCTGGAATGATATTTCACAGTTAAATGAGCTGAGTCATTTAAATTCAATTTAAATTCAGTTAAATAAATCATGGAATGAAAAAAATCTCCAGTATTAGGTATGAAATGAATGGATTGTCATAAAAATCCAAGTATTTGACATGTCCTTAAGGGGAGAAAATGTGATGCCCTTTTATGGCTTGCCCTAGGTTTTGTTTTAAATCCACAGTACTGGGTTTGATTCTTAACTTTTAAATGTCTCTGGCACAATTTAAGAGCAGTTGGGGATAGATATGAAATGAAGGTCTTGGCAACAATGCTAAGTTTTGTGAATACATTTTAGAAGATATACCTTTTAATGAAATTGCAATTGCAAAGATGCTTTTAATTAGGCCAGCCTTCATACAATAAGAGTGACTGATATACATTTCATGAATTTATGTGTGTATTGATAGATGACAGACTTGGTCACTCTTGAGTGGAATTGAAGTAAACTTGGAGCTTTGTCTAATTGTTTATTTTAATGCTGATGAACCCTGAGTTATATGAGTAAGGAAAGTTATATGAGTAAGGAAAGTTCCTGTCACAGTAAGTTGTATGTTGAAGTCGTTTCCTGGGACATTGATCATCAGCAAACCTTTCCTGCTCCTGCTGCTGTTGTCCCACCGCCAATACTCAAACTGAACATTTTTCTCCCCACAGTTGACTAAATGTTTTTTGATGTCTGCTTCAATGCAGTATGGTTTTTACCAGTTCCCTTCTAATGTCCATAACCTGCTAAATTCATCAACAGGTGTTGATCTAAAGAGCTATTTGACTATTTCGCGCAAGTTGCAGACAAAGCACATCTTTCCTGAGTTGCATCAAACTACTTTGTCAAACGGCGTCACAGTTTACTACTTGCTGTCAGAGTAGCAGTTAATCTTTCTCCACACTGATGATTCTTGTTGAATAATGGAACACATCAACCCAGGCATGCTTCATGAATCCCTTTAATACAGATGGCTGGATAATTTGCATAAGGGGTCTAAGATATTAAGCAATTTCTGTGGTGCCGATTAAAATTGTGCTGAGCCAGAATAAAACCTGACATATTTTGTATGTCAAGCCAAAGAACTGTTAGATTTCTCATTGTTGCAAGAGAAGGTGATTTTTAACTTCAAGCTCTCTTTGTAAGCAGACTTCTGTGACTTTCTTACTATAATTTACTATTTTTTTGTAGTTTTAATTTAAACCTATAAACTCATTTGAATTTCAAACAATTTCAATAGAACTAACCTTGAAGATGGTTGTCACTGAAGGCTGTATTAAGGTTTGCAAGACCATCCGATCAAGTTGTCTGAGGAAAGTCCCGACCCAAAACATCACCTATCAATGTTTTTAGGGATGCTGCCTGACCTGCTGAGTTACTCCAGCACTTTTTTTAAATCTGATCAAAATCTGGTTATTTGACTGTGCCAGCAACACCTGGACAGTCAATGGAACTTTTATTCCAGCAGAATTAAAAATTAAACAGTGCAAATGCTGAGGAGCTTGTCTGGCTCAACAAACATTTACAGCATTTCTTATAATTTAGTTTAGTTTATTATTGTCACATGTACTAAGGAACAGTGAAAAGCTTTTGCTTCTGTGCTATCCTGTCAAAGAAAATAACTATACATGATTACAATCAAGCCATCCACAGTGCACAGATCAAGGCTAAAGGGTCCAACATTTAGTACAAGATAAGTCTGATCAATGATTGTTCAATGTTTCTAATGAGGTAGATGGGAGGTCGGGACCGCACTCTAGCTGATGAATGTCATCTTCCACAACAATACTTGCAATATTTTTCTTAAACTGAAGATTACAGTTTATCTCTCCACATCACATTCTATATCTCTCATTTCCCTTATCCCTAACCAGTTTGAAGGGTCTCAACCCGAAACATCACCCATTCCTTTTCTACAGAGATGCTGCCTGTCCCGCTGAGTTACTCCAGCTTTTTGTGTCTATTAGAGTTTATAGAACCCTTTGCCATGACTATCATTTTTTTGCACCTTCCCTCTTTGCTCCTTGGGTCAAACCATAAATGGATCCCCTTTTTCCTTAACTTCCACTTCTCTGACCTCCGTATTCCACAGATCATTCTATGTTATCTGCAACACCCAGAGTAAGATGCTCCTATCAAAGGCATCTTCACCCTCGGCACTCCAAAGGAACATGTGCCTTCATAGTCTGTTCTTAATTCATCCCCAATAAATAGTCTGTATCCCCTCCCCCTTATCTTTCAGTTTGCACCAAGATGAACTCCAGATTGAATCCACCCATTTCATGGTAGAAGTGTTTCCATTTTTTCGAGAGAGCTGCTGATAGTAATGATTTACAGCTATTCGTCGATTATATTTTGTTTCTCCATTTAACTATTTAACTAAGAGGTTTGTTTTATACCTCTTTTTTGTTAATTAATTACTTGTGTCTTCTGTCCTTTAAGTGACCTCTTCTAATTCTTGCCTTCCCCACCTTTATCTCTATATTTGCTATAAGCCTGAAACATCTCTAATGTTGGCATTGCAGGAAAAAGGTTAGAGTCCAAAGCTTCATTGGTATCACTCTGTTGATTTACTGAATGCTTCCAACATTTTATATTTTATATAGACTGCTTTTCTTAGATTTGCCAAAGAAAATATGAATCTTTGCTGCTCTGTGATGTGGTAATCCACTGGGCAAAGATTTCCTCAAGCATAAGAATGCAGTCAAAAAACAGATGGAGGATGAACTCCTTTTCAAGGATGTACAGGGAGTTTCTTTTGTTTGAGTGTAGTTTTGGGAAGCAAAAACAGGAAGCAGTGTGGTGGGACTATTTTGTTTAGCAAACCTGCAGTTATGGTCACTGAGGTTCTGTATTGTAAAACATAGAGGACTACTTATGGTAGAATTTGTGTTTTCAATTGGAATCATCAGTTAAATTCTGAGCTCCATGTAATTTATAAATTCAGACACACAGGAGATTGAGATTTAATTTAGGACAGCATGGCTCTAAAATGTTCCATGTTATTTGAAGCACTTCCTGTATGTGTTTCATGGCTTCACATAACTCTTGTAGCAGGTGTATTTATAGTTGCTGCTTTGTCAGACTGGCTTCTGTTGCAGGAAACGTTTGAATTGGGAAGCAGATGGCAATTGTGATACAGAAGTAAATGATTAAGGCATGTGCTGTGTTTCTGTTCATCTTTCTCTTGGATTCAAATCCACTAATAATTTAACCTCTGTGTTTATTATGACTGTAGTAACATTTGTACATTTAGCAGCTTGAGTCAACGATGTCTTGGACCTCAGCCTCTGAGCGTGTACAGATGAGGTACAGACAGGTGGGTAGTTGAATGTCCCTTCTCCATATTGAGCAGTAATGGGCCACAGATGGTCAAGAATCAATGGGAAGAGTTTTGTTTTTGAAGTACTGGTAGTGTGAGTGTGTCTGGGAATCTCTTTCTCAATCTGCATTAAAATATCTTCCTGTGAAGCAGTTTAAAATAGAGAGTTTTGGGAGTGGAGTGCCGGGCTTGCAAACAATATGGCTGCTCAACAGAATTGATCGTACAATTAGGGCCTCAATCCTGGGGATGTTGACTTGTGATGCTGATGTGGATTTGCTGAGAGTGGCTCCTGAGATCTGAGAAGTGGTTTACATTTTGCAGGGTCTTGCCACGAGCCACGAGGGACGGCCAAGGCAGAGGGGCGATGTTGTCCGAGCAGCACTGACCTTCCTTCCTCCCCATCTCGCCCCCTCTCTCTCTCTCTCTCTCTCTCTTGTACGCCACCCTCCACCCCTCTTATCCTGAGACCCCTCCTTTCCATCCCGCACTGATCCCTATTCCCGCCTCTATTCAGTCTTCTGTGCTCCCCTCCCCATCTACCCCCCCCTCCATCTATTCATCCTGCGCTGATCACACTATCCACCTCGCATTGATTCTCCTGCCACCCCCCATCCATCCTACACTGGTCCCCCAATTCATCCTGTACTGACCCCCCTTCCCATCCATCCTGCACTGCTCCCCCATCCATCCTGTACTGATCCCCCATCCATCCTGTACTGATCCCCTCCATTGATCCTGTACTGACCCACCCTCCATTTATCCTGCACCGATCCCCCCCCATCCATCCTGTAGTGATCTCCCCATTCACCTTTACTGATCCCCCCCCATTCATCCTGCACTGATCCCCCCATTCATCCTGTACTGATCCCCTCATTCATCCTATACTGATCCCCTCATTCATCCTGTACTGAACCCCTCATTCATCCTGCACAGACCCTCCGATCCACACTGTACTGACCCCCCCATTCATCCTGTACTGATCCCCCCCATTCATCCTGCGCTGATCCCCCTCCCCCATCCATCCTGTACTGATCCCCACCCCATTCAAGAAGAATGGGGGGAACAGTCTGAAGAAGGGTCTCGACCCGAAACGTTGCCTATTTCTTTCGCTCCATAGATGCTGCCTCACCCGCTGAGTTTCTCCAGCATTTCTGTCTACCCCCATTCATCCTGTACTGACCCCCCCATTCAACACTGACATCCCCCGTTCTCTCCCCTCACAATTTTACATACTCCAACCAACACGTACTAATTCACCTGCCCCAATCCATCCATTCCGCACCGATTGCCTTCTCAACTCCCCCCCCCCCCCCCCGCGCCATCTATCCACCCCGCACTGATTCACACACACACCCCTCCCTGACCCTATTGTGCTGGAAATGTCTTCAGAGCGAACATTGACTATGTTTGTCAATGGAATGCAATCAAATGTGTTTTAATTCCCAATGTTATTATTTATTTTAGTCCATAAAGATGGATTAATTAAATTGTGAACACTTGAAACATTAAAACCGCAGTGTTCGATTGTCACTGCTATCGTTGACACGTTATTACAGAATTCATTTTAACGGCAAATCAATGCTCTTAATTGTATCAGTACTGTAGTTATTTAATGAGCAACATTTACAGCTATACGTTGGATTTATCCAGGTTTTACTTCTACAATTGGTCATAAACATCACAAATTTGGTCAGGAGATATTTCAGTTGAATTTTTTACGTTAATTCTGAAGTGGGAATGATGGAAACAGCGTTTATCAAAAAAAAATTGAAATCTGGTGCGTACAAACTGGGTATCTTCATTGCTGTTCACAACACGTACTTCTAATCTGAATGTCCGATAATGTGGCTTTTTGACACCTTTAAACATATTACCAAAAGAACATTTGCTGCAGTTATGTCCTTTGGCCATCTCTTGTCAGTTAGTGTAATGTTTAACCTGTCAGATGGGTATAGTCGGTTTTAACAGCTATTATTAGCAATGTTACAAAATTTTGAGATTTAAAAAATAAAGTCTGCAATTTATCCCATCAGATAAAGCATAAAAAGAAGTTTAATTTGACACTTAATTCACTTTCATATCTTCAGTATTAAAAAAGTTATGGCCATTATCATACTCAGAAATTAGCACCTTGTTCCCTATTGCTTTTCCATTGACTTAACACAAAAGCTGTGATCGAGGACAGTTAAAAGCCCATAACTTTCTTAAAAATTATGGTAACTGAAAGAAATTTTCAGGTATTATAGATTGAAGCATTCTGAAACAAATATGAAACAATCTTACTTCGAAGACATGAAAGTAAAGCATATAATTAGTTAGTTACCTAATTGTAGCTAATTACAAAATTCAATTACTAGATCTAAACATCTATCATTTTCTTAAGAATAGATTAACATTTTTAAATAGCCTAAGTGTCCAAATAACATTCACACAATAATTCACAATATAACATAATTTTTAAATCTAATTTTCATGAATTTACAGGCCAAATGGAAGGAATTGAATGTTTAATACCTGTAAATTAATGGGGATTTAATTCATTTTGCGAGTGAGAATTTCTGGAACGCGATCATTTGGAACGTTAATTTGCGGTGAATTTAACCCCGTATTGGCATGAAAAATACTGCCGTTAATTCGGGGAATAAAATCACCGTGTCGCATGACAAAATGTGAATTAAAGGCTTCTTAAGAAGCACTTTTATACATTTAAAGAAAGCACTTTTGTTTACCTATCCATTGTGTGAAATCCGTCCCCGTTATTGGCGTTGACGCTTCAGGAGCTGCTTTTAAAACTACTGTAGCGCTGACATTGACGATTTAATTTAAAAAAAAAATTCACAAATCGCCGGTAGGAACGATTTTGTCAGCGAAGTTTTGTACTCCAACAAAATATTTCCAGGACAAGGAAGGAGAAACCGCGTTTTAACCCCGCCCCCCCCTTAAAGGCGCCAAAATCGCGCACACGGCCAGTGGCAGAATTACAGCGCGACTGAAGGTAAGTTTTGTAACATACCTACTATTATCATAAAATGCCTTTAGAAATTTCTATGCAACCTGTATATTTTGTTGTGGATAAATTATGTGGGAAGCGAGAGTGTTTCTGTGCCAATAGCAATAATGACCCATGCTATGGTCATGTCATGGTAATTTTCGGTCCTTCACAGAAAACATGCTTGCATCAATCTGTAGTGTGCATGGTTAAGCATATATGTTACCATGGTCCAGGATTTATTGACACAGGTTGATCATTCGCTGAATAATCCAACCACATTTTTGTTGGGAAGTGGAAAGAACTAATAGAAATTGCTTTAATTGCAATGTGTAAAAAGAGTTGAGATGCTGTATTATAATTTTGATGCATGTCATTGTGGTATATATCATGTCTTGATTGGTGAATATGTTTAGTTAGTGACTTTATTTGAAGCAGAAATAATATGTGAATGCTTCATTGAGCATAATTCCGACTGGTAACTATGTACTTCGTCCGAGCACATTATCGCACGCGTCATGCAAACCGTCTTAAATGACCACCTAAACTGTCATTTGGCAACCTAAAAAGCTGCATAGGTTGCCCAGCTGGCAACAGGGGAAAAAAGTTAAGTGAGAGCCCTGGTAGTGAAAAAGCTTATTTTCATGTTTAAGCCAAACTCCACAAAAAACTCCCTAAAACAGTCTGACATAGAAAGACTGAAAAAACAAATATGATCCCACTGTATCACTGCTCTCTTATTTGTGCAATTATTGTGATCTCAGAGAATAACTCAGTATCTGAATTTACTTACAAATGTTGCCAGCATCGTTAGTATAGGGGGGTTGCATGTAAGGTCATTGGGTCAAAGTGCGTGACGCACGGAGCAGCTCAATCCTTCTGGAGGACATGGCAGCCTCCGGCATACACTTAACACAGGAAATGCGTAATATCTTACCTATTAAAAACCGCCAAAATGGTCAATTTCTGCGCTGTACATAATTGTGGAGGGTGACTGAGCGCTCTGAACCAAATGCTCTTGTATCTCTGCTCTGAACCCGAGCACCAATGTGTTAGCGGCCGAAGGAGCGCATCCCTCGGGACAGCCCCCACTCTCCCTCCGGGGTCAGCGCTGTCTGGCCACGGCCACCCTGCGCCCCGTCTCCCCCTGTGCGGCCGCACAGTCAGCTGCAGCAGAGTTGGGGACAGTCTGGACCCTCCGCCCACCCAGATTCACTGACCGCGCAGCACCGGCCCCCCAGACACCCTCTCCAGACCACCACCCCGCTGTCCTGGCAGCCATAGTAAGTGCTTACCTGACGTTCCCCGCTTGTACTCCAGATGGCGTTGCATGTCAACAGTACGGGTCATGGGTCGTGACCTCGACTGCCGTGCAACCTCCCTATTAAGTGGGTTGTTGTTCTCCTTACAAAACCTTTTCTTGTCATAGAATAGAGAACTGGGGGATAGAACCCAATTGTGATTGAGAGGATGGCTGGAGTTGATAAGAAACAAATGACAAATTCCCTATTAGTACACATTGATCTTTACAAGCAAAATAAGCACGTCTGCAACATGGATTCACAAGAAATCTAATGCCTCTGCCAAAAAATTTTTTTTAGCTGAGGGCAGCTTCTTTGCTGCAGTGATGTTGGCAATAAGTAATCCAAAGCAAAATGTCTCATCTTATTATTTTCTTCCAATTTACTACCTGTCATGAAGATTGTGATTGCAATGTACTCGGTGGTTGCTGGCCTTGCTGTCAGTCGAGTGCAGTGAGGTGACCCAGACTGTGAAGACCCTGACAGCATTTGACAGCTCGCGGAGCAGAGTTTATATTAAATAATTTTTGAATGTCTCTGATCTTCGGAGACCAATTACAGCTGATAACCTTTAAGTGAATCATTAACTAATGCTAATTGAAACCTTTACATTGTAATATTGTGCCCTTCAATCCCCAGTTATTCCCAACGAGTGTTGAATTCTTCACTTGGTCTGACTGACACAACATCTTGAGATGATTTCTCTAGTACAATGCGCTGGACTCCAGGCAAGGTTAAGTCTCTCTGCTAGGCTATATGATTGGCAGATCTGAAACTAAAACCAATTTTAAACATATGACATGGATGTCAACACTGGAGTCATAAGCAATAGTACAGGGAACTGGTCCATTGGCTTCACAAGTGTCATCATGGAGTCATAAAGCATGGAAACAGGCCCTTTGACCTAACTTGCCTATGCCAACCAAGACGCCCCATCTACACTAGTCCCACCTGCCTGTGTTTGACCCATATCCAGCTTAACTTTCCTTATCCATGTACCTGTCCAAATATCTATTAAATGTTGTTATGCCTGACTCCTCTGTCAGCTCATTCCACCCAGCGAAAAAGTTGCCGCTGAAGTTCCAATTAAACATTTCCCCAACTCACCTAAACATATTCTTTGGTTCTCGATTCCTTTACTCTGGGCAAAATAATCTGTGCATCTACTTTATCTATTCCCCTTCATTATCTTATACACCTCTATAAGGTTACCCCTCCTCCTGTGCTCCAAGGAACAAATTTCCAATTTGCCCATCCTCTCTATTTTTATTCTATCTTCTATCTTTATTCTCCTACATCCTTCAGCCTAATCTTTAGTTCCCATGTCTTTAATTTGGTTGCAGCTGAAATTTCATTGATAACTTGACATGCACTTGGGCCATCTGTTATGCATGGCAAATTGCAGCATGGGCCAATGCCAATGTTTATTGTAAGCTGGTAAAGGGAGAAACCTTTTCAATCATCACAGTTGAACCATTACAACAGATCTCTAAAATCACAGGACGACTATGTTCAAATAGACCTCCAGAGAATCATTGAGTATCCATGATTGAGTACTTGATGGAATTCATTAGAAATAAAATCTATTAAATCCCTACATGCAATCTATTGTCATTCAGTTGGGTTGTACTTAAACACTATGATGATTGATTACTGTCATGTTTTATTCTTGTGCTTACTCAAATACACGCCCTTCCGTTTTAACTCTTTCAAGAGACGTATAAAATTGCCTCCTGCTTCCGAATATCCTGTCACGGTGGCTGTCTGCAAAAAAAACCTATAAGAAATGTTCTTTTAATTTTGAGAGATATCTATCATTTTGTCGAGTGCTTATTGATTCTATGCACCTCTTTGATTAATACGTTTAAATCTGTGGTTATCTATGAAATGTCAAACTTCCTTTCTTATATAATACAAATTAAAGAAACAGTTTGATGCAAAGTAGTTTTGACCTCTCATTGAAGTGTGTGCATCTTCATTCAGAAATTGTTCAATTGTTGTCCAGGCTCTTAAATTTTGTGCGAAATTGGAAGAGAGTCAAATAATTAAATATTTGTATATTCTGAAAGATGAATATTTAAAAACACATTTCTTTTTGGGACAAACACATAGTCTTTCTAAGAACCAGAACATATTGTCAGGAATGCAATCAATCTGAACACTCAGTAAAGGTACACCCATTGGAAAGCAAAATCATAAATTCACTCAATCTGACAAATCAAAGGATGCTTACAAGTGGCACATCTTGTAGCTTTGAAGGAAAATTAGTAAAAAGATGTTTCTGAATGTGCCACCCTGACAAGGATGAGACAAATATGGGAAAGCACTATCATAAATGCACTGCATTAGATGATATCTTGAAGCAGCATTCAGTTCATATGCCACAAGCATCAAACTGGCACCAGTGCCATGCCACTAATCCATCTGTGAACGTGTTTGGTTTTCAGACACACAGAAACTACTTTTTGAGTTATCCATGAAGATGGTGAGCAGAAAGAAGGTTTTGTATGTAGGTTCTTCACTCGGATATCAAATTGGCATTACGGATGGTTGAGTCAAAAGAACAGCCCAGTGTGGAACCAATACATGTGGCTGCTTCAGGGCCTTAATTTGGCCTTGACCAGCAAATGTTTAATTTGGGCATTTGAGGTTTTGCACATGTGGACTAGGAGATTGTAGAACCCAGGTCTCCCCCTCATATAAATAATTTAGAAAAATAAAAATTAACCTGTTGTTATGCATTCATCTCTCAAAGTACATGTATGCAGTGAAATAATACTAACAGGTAACAGGGTATTAGGGGCATTTATATGGTATTTTTAGAGGAAACATTGATTGAGACTCTGGTCAGTCTTTCATGGAGTCATACAGCATGGAAACAGGCCCTTTGGCCCAACCTGCCTATGCTGACCAAGATGCCCCATCTACTACACTAGTCCCCTGTGTTTGGCCCATATCCCTCTTATTTCCTTTGAATGCTTTCTCCAATGTTACTCTCCTTGCATGGTGAATGAATGTAAGCTTTCGCTCCCGTGCAAAGAAGGTTCCTGCTCATTTTTTTAATTTTAATTTTTTTAATTTTTTTTTTCTTAAATTTTATTTATTAGAAGTACATTAAATTACAAACAATTACATTAGTACATATCACGTATATCTTATTACAATTAATGTACTCCTTCATTTTTTAAAGATAATAAAAAGAAAAGGTAAGGAAAAGGTTGAAATTAAGAAGAAGGAGAAAGTGAAAGAAATTAGTGTTAGTGTAAATCGTGACGAAAGAAAAGAATAAAGACCCTATAGAAGAGAAATTAGAGAAAAGAGATTAAGAGATAGACCCTAGGGAAGAAAAAAGAAAGAAGAGAAAAGAGAAAAAATAAGACAGATACTCTAGTATTAACATCAAGCAAATGGGATATACCAACTCGCCACCTTTCATCCCCCTTTACCAAGTCCTGACATCGGTACCTTTTTAAAGTACTTTTGCACCTTATGCTTGTAGAAGTTCTATAAATGAAGACCACGTCCTATGGAAGTGATCTGATTTGCCTGCCAGGAGGAGTCTTATCTCCTCCAGGTGTAATGTTTCAAACATGTTTGAAATCCACATGTTTATAGTTGGTATTGGAGCATTTTTCCAGAATTTTAGGATAAGCTTTTTTCCAGCTATTAATCTTTAATAATTAAATTCTCATATTTAAATTCTTTTTTTTATGGCATATTGCTTTTTTGGTACCTGGGGTAAAGATGGAATTAAGCAGTTGTAGAATTTTAAGTGTGCGTGTTCTGTTTTTAATTCATTTTATGAGATGATAGTATCACTGCAAGGGCAACATTGACTGCTCATCTTTTATTCCTGTAAAGAAGGAGGTGAACAGCTGTAGTTCATCAGGTGAAAATACTCCTGCAGTGTTGGGCAGAGTGCTCGAATGTTTAGGTCCTCTGATAATGGCGTGTGAATTGTGGCAGAACCTCAGGATAGGTAACTTCCATCAGCCTTGATAACAGAGCTGCTGGGTTTAGGAAGTGAATAACTGTAACTAGGTGAATAAATATACTTTGCAGTGGCATACTGCAATCATGATGCATCAATGTAGCATAAATGAATGTGTTGGGATAGTGAATGGAGTACCAGACAAGTGAACCACTTTATGGTGGATTGTACTGCGTTTCTTGAATGTTGATGAAGCTGGATTCATCCAAGGAAATGGGGAGTATTCCATCTAACTGTTGTTTCATGGAAAGACTTTGATAGCTATATTTGAAAGCAAGTGGTCTCTTGCTTGGAGGATTTTTATGGGCCTGTCCAAATTAGGTGACTTTTTAGGCGACTGCAGGAGACTACACAGTCGCCACATGTTCGCGGGTGGTTGCCGGGTAGTTGCCTTCATGGTCATGAGGAGTTCCTGCATTCTGGGAACTAGTCGCGGCCTCATTATGGTCACCACAAATTTTTCAACATGTTAAAAATTTAGCGGCGACCAGAATGATGCCTCCATGGAGAGTAGCGAGAATTCTCGTGCCGTAGGTCAGTGGTGGTGGGTTGCCAGGAGGTCAAAGGTTGTCGTAGGTTGTAGCCGGTGCTGACCAGTGAATTTCATTGGCTCATTGGGAAAAAAAACCGTAAGCAGTAGTTTTTAGAACCAAGGATAACCGACTGGTAATGTTAAATGTCCGCCGAGCTTCACAGCCGTGTATCTCTGGCTTCTTAAAAGTTGTCTCCACTCCTTCTCCCCCCCTCTTTTAAAGGACTTACGTGACCCTTCCGTACACTGTGCTTTCACCGTCTTAATTACAGCGCCAACCTTCTTGTTCATCGCGGTGTGTGTCTGTATCACATTGGCTGTGCACGGTGTGAATTTCACTCAGACAGCGCTCCCCCCGCTTGCCCTGTCCCCCGCCTGCATATCGGGCTGTTGAAGGAAGCGATGTGTGTGTGTTCCACTCTGACAGTCGCCGTTCTGGTCGCCGGTTTTTCAAGCGACTGCCGCGACTTGACAGTCGCCAGCAGTCGCCTGAAAAATCGCCTAAGTGGGACAGGCCCAGTGGCGGAAATCCCCGGGGGGACCGGGAGGTCACGTCCCCCTCATGTTTTGAGAGGTGGGGGACGAGTTACCCCCCCCCCCCCACGTTTTGTAATCCGTATTTTAAAACTCGGTGAAACAAAACCCATTAAAAATCTCCGCTTTCCGCGAGACAGTGGGGGTGGGACTGATGATCGAGGGCGCCGATTGGGCGAGAGAGACGTTGGTCAGCAGGCAGTGGGGGGAAGGGGGACATGATGATTCAGCGCGATCATTGGAGGAGGGAGGTGTCGGTCAGAGGTGGAAGTAGGGGGTGGGACTGAGGATAGAGCACGGTGATTGGAGGAGGGAGACGTCTGTGGAGCAAAGATCATAGAGCGGAGCTTGAATTGGCCTGTTCGCGGGGCTTTTCATCGCCCGGCACGGCCGGCCGCGGGATCTTCCACCGCCCCGCGATCAAATTGCTGCGTCGAGGTGATCGAGGCTCCCGATGTTGAAGCCCCCGCAAACGGGCCAATTGAAGCCCCACGATTCAGGGCGGACGAAGCTGCTGTTGCTGGAGTTCGGAGTTGGTCACCAACCAGGTCAACTCCCGGTATTACCATCCACAGGGCCCACGGCCGAAGTCTCGCGTGTGTGCGCATGCGCGCGTGTGTGCACAAGCGCATGCGGCTGCCAAGAAATTGTGCCCCCCCCCCCCCATGTTTTGATAGCGATTTCCGTGCCTGCAGGCCCATTAGTTGAAAATAATTCTGTGAAAGGGGAAGTACAAAATAGCTGTTAGATTTATATTTCACATTCTAAAGTCTTGTTTCTCAAGCTGCCTTTATCGATTCATTGTTCTTAATGCTGAATGTTGAAATGTGTAACCTGGTGTGCTTTAAAACAATCAAGTCTTCCAAGGAATGATTCCATTTAGATTGTAAACTGGAGATGGATTTGTCATGCACTGTTGCAGGAATTGATGATGATGCACCAGGGTTCATATATGAACAAGATTATTTTAAATTGTTTGATGATCTTGAGATGTTGGGCTGAGAACAATTCGAACTGGAGAAAAATCCATCACTACCAACTGCACCTGTTAATTCAGTCAGAGGTTCTGTTTGTTGGCCTGTAAACATTTCCATTTAATGCAAATTGAATAGATAAGGACCACAACAAAAAACTGTTCACTACATCAATTTACATCTTCAACTTTTGGCCTTGGCAAGATTTCAGCAATAAACCTGAAACTGATTTCAACTTTCAAATGTAACGGTTGTGTCTATTTTTCCTGCTCTCCCTTTGGGAATGAAAGAAGTGATGTTGGCAGAACATCTAATGCTGCACCTTAATCCTAAATTTAGGAAGATTTTAATAAGGCATTTCACGTTGATCTTTGCAAAATATCAACATCATATTCTCTCTCATGTGGCATTTTTCTAAAAGGCTAAGTTCCTGTGAGAAGCAAACTAACTCCCTTTGAAGGCTCAACTCACTTGTTGATTACTGGAGTAAAGTTCTATTGTAGCTAATCTCGTTACAATTTTCTATTGAAATAGATAAAAGAGTTGGAATAAAGATATAATTAGGTTCATGTTTGTAGAAGTGTTATATTACTTTTTCAAACATGTTTTGTTCATGAAGCATGCCATCTATATCTATCTAATATTATCTATATAAGCACGCAGAAACGCCGATATTTTTTTCCATTTCGGTAGAGATTTCATTTTTCTTTACGATTATCCACTCCTGATTACATATCGTCGTATTTATGTACACATTTTTAAATAAAATCCATCACCCACCCCCCCAATACTCACTCATTTTGTCTCCTCCTGCTGGTCAGCCACCATAACGGCGGCTGTTGACCGCCTCTGCTCCGAAAACAACGCCATCTTTTTTTACCTAGCGATTTTCACCACGGGCTATGAATCACGTTCCTACTCTAAAACCCCGGTTTCTGAAGCACGTTCATTTTCCAGGGGTCTGAAGCACCTTCTGAATTTTCACCCCGGGGTATGAAACATGTTTTTGTTTTTTTCGCTACTGATTTTCACCACGGGGTCTGAAGCACGTTCGGTGTCCAGACCGGTCTGCACTTGGTCTAGTAAAAGCTAAAATCTGCATTTGAAATTGCAAAAACAAGCCGCAGGAGGAACTCAGGAGGTGGCATCTATGGAGGAAAATTAAGTCAGCATAATAGAATGAACCATGGAAACAAATGAAAGAGACAATTGCATTTAAAGCACAACTTTGCAAAATGCTTTAAATGTAGATGTGTGTCCACTGTCACACCAGCAAAATTCTTTATCTTAGAATAAAGATTATCCAAGAAATTCCTCTCAAAAACCTAAGGCAATTGGCAAAGCACCCTAACGATATGCCAGATTTACATATTTTAAAAACGTTTCCAGCTTTTTTCCTTCCTTAATTCAGCCTGTATTTCCACCCTGCTCTCTACCCCCATTGTCACCCCCGCAATGCCCCCTCTTTCCCACTCTGTGACTCTTTTTCCCACTCTGTGTCCTTTCTTGCTCCCCCACTCTGTACGCTATCTTTACCGTGTCAAATTGGTCAAATTGCTCCCCTGCTCTGTTCCCCCAATCTTACCCCCCTCCTGCTTCTCCTACTCTATGGTCCCTCTTGCTATCCCTGCTCTATGCCTCCCCTTACTGCCTCCTGTTCTTTGCCACCTCTTGCTCCGCCACCCCTGGGCCCATCTTTTCCTCCAATTACTCTTCCTAACTTGGTTCCATGGGTCCTCCCTCCCCCCTCCCTGACTTCTCTCACTCACTGCTCTCCAAGCACCCTCTCTGTTACAGTATTTTTAAATTTTATCATCAATAAGCGAGTTCGGTATTCCCCAAAACGCAAGAAATCATGGGATTTGTCAAAGGTCACTCGCGATAAACACCCCCGGCAACCGTGCCGCCACATGCACACAGACCCGCGCCCCATCTGCAGCCAGGATCGAACCCGGGCCTCCGACGCCGCCGAACCGCCACTGGACCGTCCCCATCCCCCACCTCCTCCCCCCCCCCCGAGCACCCCATCCCCGTCCGGTGGCGGCCGGAGACGACCGGGGCGATCCCGGACTGACGGGACACCGGCCCGCCGCAGCGGTGGCCCAGGCCCACAGCCAGCGCAGAAAAGAAGCGCCAACTGCAGCCTAACTCAGCCCGTCTCGCCGGGCCAACCAACAGCCCTGGACCTACGGGACACCGGCCTGCCGCAGCGGCAGCCCAGGCCCACAGCCAGCATGGAGAAGAAGCGCCAACTCCTGCCCAACTCCGCCCATCGCGCCGGGCCAAACGACAGACCTGCACCGATGGGACACCGGCCCGCCGCAGCGGCGGCCCAGGCCCACAGCCAGCGGAGAAGAAGCACCAACTCTAGCTCAACTCTGCCTGTCTTGCCGGGTTAACCGACAGCCCTGGACTGACGGGACACTGGCCCGGAGCTAGCGCTGCTTGTCCACGCCAGCTGCAAGCCTGGCCACCATTGCAATGGGCCGGCGCCCCACCAGTCCAGGGCCGCTGGTAAACCCGGCAGGACATGCAGAGCTGAGCCGGAGCCAGCACCCCCCCACCCAGCGCCGGCTGTAAGCCCGGGCCACCACCGCACTGGGCCGGCACCCCACCAACCCAGGGCCATCCCGGACAGTCCCGGCCGCCCCCGGACAGGGACGCGACACCCGGAAGGGGACGGGGACAGCCCAGCAGCAACTCAACAGCGCCTGCAGCGCCAGAGACCATGGACGAAACGCAGGTATGCGCCCACCCAGCAGCACAGCCGCCGAGAATGTTTATCGCGCGTGACCCATGACCTGGGCATGCGCAGTCGGCATACCGAACTTGCTTATTTTGTTGATTACTTCTCTGGATTCTTCTAATCCTTTCTTTCTCAGCTCTAAATTTCTCATTTTGTACTCTTTCTCAATGCTCTGCAGATGATTTTCCACTTTCCCTCTTTTGCTGTTTCCCAAATAACAAAGTTTGACTGTCTCATTATATCCAAAAGCCTTTGAATTCATAGCTTCATGTAGCAATGTTACAAAATTTTGAGATTTTAAAAATCAAGTCTGCAATTTATCCTATCAGATGAAGCATAAAAAGTTTAATTTGACACCTAATTCACTTTCATATATTCAGTATTAAAAAAGTTATGGCCATTTTCATACTCGGAAATTAGCATCTTGTTCCCTATTGCTTTTGCATTGACCACACAAAAGCTGTGATCGAGGACAGTCAAAAGCCCATAACTTTATTAAAAATTAAGAGAACTGAATGAACTTTTCAGTTATTATAGATTGAAGCATTCTGAAACAAATATAAAACATCTTACTTGGATGCCCTGAAATTAAAGCATATAATTAGTTAATTACCTAATTGTAGTCAATTACAAAATTGACCGTTGTGACGGAAATATTAATAAACACCCAGACTGCCTTGAAAATTCAAAAATGCGATATTCTCAAGATCAGAACTTTAATATTATTGTATTATATGCTGTAAGTCTGTAACAGATAGGTAAATAAATTACAATTTCTAGCAATAGACCAAGTCTTTATGGAGAAGATCAGTTGCTAGCTGCTACATTGGCATATCATAATCAATAGCATCATCATACTCCTCAGATTGTAACCAATAAGCAAGTCTGTACACCTTGTTTTTCCTCAACTTTTCAATTTTGGCATTGTAAACTACAATTTTTTCTCTTCAAACCATGCTTGACATGCCTTTCTGCCCACTACTTTCCCATTAAGAATGTCCCATTAAGAATTAAGAGAGAGTTTGATAGAGCTCTAGGGGCTAGTGGAATCAAGGGATATGGGGAGAAGGCAGGCATGGGTTATTGATAGGGGACGATCAGCCATGATCACAATGAATGGCGTTGCTGGCTCGAAGAGCCGAATGGCCTCCTCCTGCACCTATTTTCTATGTTTCTATGTCCTGTAGATTCCATTTCTTAAGAAAAGGATGTTTTTTTTTAAATAGCCTAAGTATCCAAATAACAAACTAATCCCATTCACACAAGAATTCACAATACAACATGATTTTTAAATCTCACTGTCATGAATTCATATGCCAGATAGAAGGAATTTGATGTTTAATTCCCATAAATTATTCTAGAAACATCCACTCAATATAATAAAAAAATATTTTTTTGCACAATACATGGGACTAAAACTGATATTTAGTATAAAAATATTGACTATAGGTAGACAATAACACAAAATATAGATGATTTAGATGCTCTTATGACATGATTGTCCAAAAAAAAGAGCATTTAAATCATCTTGCAAGTGGGTTTTTCCGGAACACGATCGATTGGAACGTTGCATTTGCGGTGAATTTGAACCCCATATCAGCAGGAAAAACACTGCCGGTTCGTTAGGGGCCCAAATCACATTTTCGCAATGTAAAATTTGATTAAAGCCATCCCAAGAAGCATGTTTATATGTAAAATAAACGACTTACCCGTTGTTTTGTCCCGTGCATACGATCCGTCACGTTGTAGGCGTTGAGGGCGTTAGAAGTCGCTTTTTTATTTTAATCAAATTATTAAATTGTCTCACGGTTAAAAAAAAAAATCGGGAACGGAAGTCGGATCGATTTTTCTTCGGCAGCTAGCAGCCCGAGGAAGTCCGCCTCCGACAGGCAGGAGAAAACGGCAATTTAATCCCGCCCCCCCCCCCCCTCCCCCAAAGGCACCAAAGTCGCGCACACGGCCAGTCGCAGAACTGCAGCGCCGCTGAAGGTAAGTTTTGTAACATCGCTACTTTATGGCCTTGGGCAGAAATTGAAGGTACAAAAGCAAAATTCAAGTCTGGTAATTCGGTACCATGTATCAATTAATACCTTAATTGGTACATGTGCCAATAAAATGACCTTTGAACCTATGAACCTTTAAATTAATTAATTCATGGTTTGAAATTTTAATTAGCAGTGTAGCATAACAGATGATAAAGAAATTACACTGAAGCAGAATTAAGACTGATGGCAAAAATCTTAGTCCATTTTAGATTTTAAAGCTCTGTTTTTGTTTTATAGATCCCAAAAATGAGAGGCCATTGATCTCTGCACATATCAGCAAATTTGACTCCAGTGCTGCCCTCGATGCTTCCCATATAAAGTTGTTATTATGATTAGCCATAAAAAGCATTTATTATCTACTTGTAAGGCACTTATTAATACCCATTAATTCAACTATGCCTGTTGTTGCATGTCCTGTTATCTTCTCCTCTGGCTATCTTAGAGTTTTTGTCTAATCACACTTCTACAGGCTCCAATGTTGAATAATAATGTTGCTGAAGGAATTTTTGGCAAATAAAAAGATGAGATATGAACAGATAATTTTGTTTGACTGCCTGACAAACACATAATTTGGTTGACAGTGGCCGCTCTTTTTCCCAATCTGATGGCTCATCAGCTGTTACATATCTCTTGAAATAGATACTTCATTCATTTCACGACCTTGTCACGACGCATTGAATATTGAAGGTGTCCTTTTGGGAGTCCCATTGAACTGGATTGATGACCTGTCTTTGTATTGGTGCAACTATGAGTATTTTTACAATACTGGAGAGATTTTGAAGAACAAGATTATTATTCCGTTTTTTGCACCAATACACTGTCATGTACCCATCCTATTGTGCCCATCTACCCATCTACCAATCTACCCATCATGTGAAACATAAATAACAGATCTAAATTAGGTAACTTCAAGACCGAAAGTCAAAAACTTTTTTCATGACAAATTTTCATAGTTTTACCACCAATTTCGACACCAAAAATGTGACATTAAAAACTCTGCCACATTTAGTCATGAATATTAAATTCATAAATAAACTTAATTATTCGGGATATTATGGTGGGGCTGTCATATGCTGAGAGAATGGAGCAGCTGGGCTTGTATACTCTGGAGTTTAGAAGGATGAGAGGGGATCTTATTGAAACATATAAGATTATTAAGGGTTTGGACACGCTAGAGGCAGGAAACATGTTCCCGATGTTGTAGAAGTCCAGAACCAGGGGCCACAGTTTAGGAATAAAGGGTGAGCCATTTAGAACGGAGATGAGGAAACACTTTTTCACACAGAGAGTTGTGAGTCTCTGCCTCAGAAGGCAGTGGAGGCCGGTTCTCTGGATACTTTCAAGAGAGAGCTAGATAGGGCTCTCAAAGATAGCGGAGTCAGGGGATATGGGGGGAAGGCAGGAACGGGGTACTGATTGGGGATGATCAGCCATGATAACATTGAATGGCGGTGCTGGCTCGAAGGGCCGAATGGCCTACTCCTGCACCTATTGTCTATTCATATGGTCCCTCATACATATACGTTTTGATAATGATCTAGGGAAATATCTTCATCAATACCAGGAAAAAAATACAGTAACATGTCTGGTATTCCGCCTAGCAAAGATCCCGTAACGGTAATTGTGCTTGGTGTCCATTGTCACAACGACCGTTATCGGGGTCGGTACCACCGTAAGTTAAACCACGGAGGCTCCACACCTCTACTGCTTTTCACAAACCCAACGAGGTATCCTATGGTAGAAGCAATTTTTGGGCGAGTTAATTATTTTTTTCTTATTTTCCAATTAATATATCAAAAACATTGTGGTGTCTAAACACAACGACCGTTTATGACATATATTTTCTGACTTTTTTAAGTCAATAAAAAAATGTTGGGGGCATTAATTGGTCATCAAAACTAAGAAACTGAGCCAATCTTCAATTTGGCAACAAACTGTCTCTTGTTACCTTTCGTACGGACCAAGTCACTAACTTCATTCCTTCATGTCAACCTCCGGAAGCTCCACAATGACCGTTACGGAGACATTTAACTTACTAAAAAATCATCCCAAATCAAACCGTCCGACGAATCATCGGCCATTGATATAGCGCAAATCCATAAGGTAATGTATTGTTTAGATCACATTGGTGAAAATGTTTCATTTTCGCTAACAATGTAACGTTCGTTTTCTGGGACACCAAACCTTTGAGTGTCCACCGCAACATACGTTTGCATGTATGATCGTGTAACGCGCGTTGCGGTGCCCACTCAGATGGATGCAGTATTCTACTACTTGATCAGGTGAATGAAGTGGAAATGGTGTTTGCAATTTTCCATCCATGATGTCACAGCCCCTTATAACTTGATAGCAAGACAATTATGTTTTGTCTCACCAATGCAAATCAACCCTTTTCACATTAAGGGTAGTGGGTGTATGGAACAAGCTGCCAGAGGAGGTTGTTGAGGCTGGGACTATTCCAACGTTTAAGAAACAGTTTGACAGGTACTTGGATAGGACAGGTTTGGAGGGATATGGACAAACGCAGGCAGGTGGGACCAGGCGTAGTTGGGACAGGTTGGCAAGTTGGGCCGATGGGCCTGTTTCCACACTGTATTACTCTATGACTATGCATTTTGGAAGTGTACGTATACTACATCAGCCACATTTCACTTGTCTACCCTTTACACTATTTCACTAAAATTTTCACCAAGCTCGTTGAGAATGTTTTGTCTTTAACAAGTGTATGCTGGTTTTCTTTAATTAATCTGTTGTCATTCAAGTGACCAGTAATTCTGTCCCTGATTATTGTTTCTGGAATTTATCCCATCATTGCAGTTAAACTGATGGGTCAGTAATTAACTTGTTTTTTCCTGCATCCTGTTTTTAAACAAGGATACAGTTTTCCAATTCTGAGGTAATACCCTTGAATCAATAAATGTTTGACAGTTGTGTCCAGGACTCTACTTCCTTCAGCAGCTTAGGATGCAGACCATCTAGCCAGGTGATTTAGCCACTTGAATTGCAACTAGTTTTTCTAGTTCCTTTTCATTATCAAGTTTTACCCCATCGAGGATCTCAATTGCTTCCTCTGCTGAGATTTCAGCAAATACTTCTTCCTTGCTGAAGATTGATATAAGGTCTTCATTTGGTTCCTCTGCCATGCCCTCTTCCTTGATGAATAAATTTCCTTTTTGGCCTCTGCCCAGCCCCACCCCACTTATTACAACCCCCTCTCTTGGTTGCAGCATCCTTTTTATGTTCGTTGCCAGTCTTTTCTCATTTCATTTTTCACTTCCCCTCTGATCATTCTTTAATTAGCCTGGTTTGCATGTGTTAGCATATGGCATCTGTCAAATGCATTTCTTTTTAGCTTGTTTTTACTCTGCCTTGCTGGTCATTATGAAGCTCTGACTTTAGTTTTTTATCCTTCTCTCTTTATGCTGTTCTTCATTTTAGAAAATAATTTGACAATCATCAGTGTCAGATTGACTATCTTGCAGTTACTCAGTCTATCCCTTTCTCCTTATTAAATAATGGTCCTGCATCAATATATTATCAATCCTTCAGTGCTGTACTTCATTCTGCAGCTGAAAAGCATTGAAAATTATACATTCTCAGAGATGTTTCCTTCCTTGCTTTTACATTTTATTCGCCTGGCAATTTTACACACTTTTAAACATGCCAGATCCCTCAATATATCTTTCTGTGTATCACTTCCAATACTTACCATTCTCCTTCAGTGCCAATGCTTATGCCAACTCCTGTTCATAAAAACAGATGCAAAATATTAATTAATGATGTTCACATTCCTTCTTCCTCCAAACTCAGTTTGTCCTTTCAATCTTTAAGGGACTCATGTTTCCATTCAAACCATCTATCCCTTTAAATATTCGTCAAACAACTTAAGGCTTTCCTTTATTTTATTTGCCATTTCTTTTTGTTGCCAAACATCGCCTTTGGCTTCCAAATTTTATTTTTATTTCACTCCGACACCTTGTATACTAGGGCAAGGCTTTCCGTGATGTTAAACTTTCAACATTGGTTAAAGGTTTGCTTTTCTGATTCATCCTGTTGTGTATGACATTCATGTAGCTCTCTAATTGGACACTCCCTTTTTTTTCCTTTAATGAGTACATGTGTTCTTAACCCTCATTATCCCCTTTAATGCCGTGCATGCTCTCAAGGTTTTGTCAGTGTTAAAGTCTCGTATATCCTTCTTGCTTCTTTATTGTCTGCTTGCGCTATTTACAAGATGCCGCCTTTGCTGTTGCATTTTGCTGTTCTCTTTGGAATTAAGTACCCTGGAGGGCTGTGATTGATTGATAGCTTTTCTGGATATTAGAGATATCCAGGGATGTGGGGACATGGCAGGTAAATTATCTTGCAGTAGAAGGTCAGCCATGGTTTCATTGAAAGGAGGAGCAGGTTTGAAGCAAAGATTATAGATCTATGATCTTTGGTTTGAAGGGCCAATTGACTTCCTGCTATTTTTTAAATATTCTTAAATACTTGCTATTTTTTTCTGTGTAGAAATTGTTCACAGCTGTGTTATGCTGTGGGAGTGGAACACAGATGCAACAGATGTAATTTATTTAAGGTTCATGAGTGGTGACTGGCACTGCAAGTGAAAAACATATATTTAGAAAATCTTGGAATCTAATCTCTGGGAAAATACACAGTGAAGTTCATTCTGTACACTCATTATGTAAAACATTGAGGTTTATTTGTCAAGTAAATTGTGCGTGGATGTAACTGAGTGTGGGATACTCTCTTCATGATTATCAGGAACAATGTAATTATGAATACAAGCAAAACATAGTTGATGCCAAATCTGGAAATTCAAAGATAAAATATAAATTCAGGATTTGATTGAAAAGAGCAGCATTTAAGGGCACTTTCATAGAGATAAGCAGGAATCGTCCAACATGACCTACTTTGCTTTCATTTTGATCATGCTGTTCTGGTACCAAATCCACTTCTTACTTGAAATCTGTGTCTCTTGATTCCGTTAATTCACATTCAGAAATTCATTCATTTCTGTTTTGAGGATGCTTTCAGACTGCTTTCTACCCTCTTTGGTTTGGAGCATAAAAAGGTTCCTTATTTCAAAATAAATTGGTCAAACCCACCTTTTTAGTATATATTCTTTCATTTAGGGTAATCTGGGTTGAATAAATAGCTTCTCAGCATCTACCATGCCAATTCCTTTGCAATTGAGATCACCACATAACTCCTGTGCGTGCAAATACATCTTACTTCATCTCTCCTTATAGGACAAACCCCACATACCAGGGACAGGGACATACACCTTCGTGAGTATGATGAACGTCTGCACAAAGAGGCATGATAGTGAAGTAATACTTCCTACTCTCCAGTCCTTTTCAATAATGGATAATATACCACTTTATTTCCAAATTGTTTGCTGAACCTGGATGATAACTTAAAAAACCCCAGAAAATGCTGAAAATATTCCACAGATCAGGTTGCATCAATGGAGCATATCTGGGTGACGTTTCGGCTCGAGACCCTTCTTCAGACATATTAATTTTCTGTTTCATGCACAAGCCACCAGAATTCATTTGTACACCCACACCAACTAGATTTTGTTTTAACAAAATTGTTTATCTTGTTTGCGATAATACTTCACATTTTTGTAATGTCCCATTTGCCACCTTTATATCCATTCTGTGTCCCCCTCTTACCTCAATTTTGTCATCAACTTATTATCAGTGATCTTGGATATATTGCACTCTGCTGCTTCATGCCAGTCATTAAGATAGATGGTCAATACCTGGGGCTCATTCTGATCCTTGCTGCGTCCCAAAGGTTACAGCTTGCTAACAAAGAATACAAAGGTTTGATGATCTTCAAATGTTGTTTGAAGATTTTCTAATCAATTGTACTATATTTGAAGTGAGCCAGCAAAAGTGTGGTGAACATGGCAATGCTACATAAATAGTTGATCGTAAAGTATGTATCTCTTTTCCCCAAACAAATTGACTGGATAGCTGCCTGATTTAAGGTGGCTTTATGGTACAGTTTAGCTGTAATTTAATTATACATGGTTGAGGGGTTGAATGCTACTTCAGTTTGTGTTGCTTGAGGAAAATAGGTGGGTTGACATTTCTTGCTTCATCTGACAGTTCTAAGGATCTACACCCAATAATTAATGCCAGCACTCTCTGGTAAATATAAAGAGCGTAGGTGTTAAATAATTTTCTCCTTTGCACAAGTTCAGGTCAGTTAGAATGCTTAAAGCCATCAGAAAGAGTTGTTATTTTCAGTCGTGCTAATTATGTTAACTGATCTATAGCCTGAAATTTGTTATATTTGTCTGACCTTGTGTGGTTGACCTACAATGGCTTGAAGTGTAGATTTAAAACTGCAGCTCTCTGGTGACGGTGGCTTATTTCCACCTTCCAGTGTTTAAAAAAAAAACTTTCTCTTGAAATGTTCTTGACCCCCATGGGGCTGTTGATAAGTTGTTTGGTTCAGTGAAAGGATTATAAGTGTATGCATTTTGTCTCTGCACTATTTTGGAGCAGGAGAGACAGATGGTTCACTTAAGATGGTTAAATAACAGTTGGCAGTATGTTTGCCAAGAGTAACTTTGTAAATTCAATACTGTGGAGATGGGAGGGGTCTTGTGGGATGCGAGCGAGAGGATATGCGGTAGAGGCAGCTTGTATTTCTGAATAATTTCAGTTCATTTTTAAAAATATACTAGACTAAGTGGACCCGTTGGGTTCCAGCATGACACGGGAGGGCTGGTCCCCCAACGCAATATTCCACCTCTCCCCTAATTCCAATATTGGTGGCCAGTATGGGGGGGGAGGGCTTTCTGGAGTGCTAGTATGGGTGTTGTGGGCTGAAGGACAGGTTTCCAGAGGGCTAGTTTGGACATTGTGGGCCGAATGGATTCTTGGGGTGGCGGCTCAGTCACAAGCTTGTTGTGCTGGCAGCTCACTCACTCACGGCTGGTGGGCTGGCAGTTGACTCACGGCTATTCCTTGAAATTCCACTTCAAGCAGGGTGCAAGGCCACTAAAGACAGCGAGTCGTGACCTGTCCCTCCCCCATCTTGCAGAGACTGAGCCACGCCCACACTTCTGGTTTTATAGTCCCTCCCCCCTTCCACCAGAAGGGGCGTGGCCTTCATGGCATGATTGACAGGAGGGAGAATCTCAACATTTTAAAAACGCTAATAACTCTTTTATTTTTCATCGATGAGAAAAATTCTCGGCGCCTCAGGAGCGGAGGGGGACTCCGAATAAGATGGCCAAAAATCACAGCCGTACGTGGTAGCGTTTTTTCTAAAATCAATATAAAGTGCAAACAGGAAGTGGTCAAGATTAGACTTTTAATTATATAGAAGGGAAGGCAACTTTAATTAGGCAACACAGCTTTAGCATTTCCAAACCAAAGGCAACACAGCTTTAGCCTTTCCAAACCAAAGGCAACACAGCTTTAGCCTTTCCAAACCAAAGGCAACACAGCTTTAGCATTTCCAAACCAAAGGCAACACAGCTTTAGCATTTCCAAACCGAAAGCAACGCAGCTTTAGCATTTCCAAACCGAAAGCAACGCAGCTTTAGCATTTCCAAACCAAAGGCAACACAGCTTTAGCATTTCCAAACCAAAGGCAACACAGCTTTAGCATTTCCAAACCAAAGGCAACACAGCTTTAGCATTTCCAAACCAAAGGCAACACAGCTTTAGCATTTCCAAACTATATTTTCAAACCACTTTAAGGATACTGACAGGTCAGTAAAACCACTCACAGTTTAGTAGACATGTGTTCAGTGTTATTCACAGCTCAGACTGAGAGACGAAACCCTCTCGCTTCCCCCATCTTGCAGAGTGACTGATGCACTCAACATTTCCGGGTTTTATAGTCCCTCCGGAAGGGGCGTGGCCTTCAGGAGAGAGAATCTCAACATTTTCTAAACACTAATAACTCTTTTATTTTTCATCGATGAGAAAAATCCTCTTGTCCTGCGCAGCGCAGGGGGACTCTGAGTAAGATGGCCAAAAATCACAGCCGTAGGTGGCAGCTTTTTTTCTAAAATCAATATACAGAACAACAGGAAGTGGTCAAGATCAGACTTTTAGTAATATAGATATTGTTTCTAAGCTACCTGGTGTAATTAGTTTCTGAAATTTTCTTTTAGTGCCTTAATCCACATTTAACATGTGTGATAATCATTGCTGACTACATGAAATATTCTGGTAATATAAGTATCTCCTGGCACCTGGGCCTACAAACATTTCAACATTGATTTATGTGTTGTAACCTCATTGCTTCCCATTTTAGATTCAGAAGCTTTAAGAAATTTGACATCTGTATAATATTCACTGTATATGATCTAGTTTTTAATGCATACTCATTTTGTGGTGCCTTCAAGAATGTGACAAACTGATCCTTGCTTGAATCATGTGATTGCACTCATTTAATAAGCAGCAGTGTGATGAAGCCATAATACCTTGTGGAACTAAGGCGCAGTTTTTCTTTCATTTATTCTTTTTAGATGTACAATTTTGTTTTAGACTGATCTCCGAATGCTATTTAGTATCCTAATTGACAATAAACACTCTTGAACCTCTTGAACCTTGAATTTATAAATTCATTTTTAATGTGGAAACTTTAATGTAGCTATATAACTCACGTTGTTTTACAGTGGTGAGATCAAAGCTGTTTTGATCCTGATAAAAGGAGAATTCATTTGGATGATCAAACAAATACCAAGGTGAATCTTTTAGAAGAAAAGCAAGATGGGGAGGTAGAAAGGCGAGGAAAGGAATTCTGGAGCTATGAGGCGTTGATTTCTGGAGATACAAAAGGCAGTTGCTGGAAGACTTAAATATGAGAGGGCAGAATTGGATTATTTTATCAATCTAGAAGTGTCGAGAGGGAAGGAAATTTTAAAGATAGGGACAGACAAAACAACGGAAGAGTGGTGGTGGGGGGGTGGTATGAATATTGTAAAGTGGAATCATTTATTATCAATAGTGACTGCTAATTATGCAAGCCCAAGAGTAATTGATGATCAAGATTTGATACGAGTTAGTATGGGACACAGAGTTTACAATTTGAGGATGGAATGAAGTAGGGTGGACTTGTATGTATTGGAATGGGCATAGTCAAGTCTAGGCATAACGCATAGATGATGATTTTACTTCGGAGTCACGTGAGTGACTACGTGAAGAAGACCCGTCAGGGCGCCTGCGCGTCATTACGTCAGATGCATTGGCACGAACGGGCGTGAGGAGCAGCGCTCCTCTAGTGGAAATGTAGTTGTGAACTACAAGGTAAGTAAAAACTTTTCAATAGTTTCCGGGTCCATTTGCTGTGGGTCTGTAGGGATTTTTTCCACAGGTGCCATGGAAAAAACGGGCAAGGGGAAGAGGCAAGCGGCAAAGCCGGTGGAAAGTCGCAAGATTGCGGTCGGCGAACAGCTGCCTCAGACCCCTGTACAGTCGCCGGCTGGGAGCGTAGCGACTGTGGACTTGGGGTTGAAAAGAGTCAGCGCCAGTGGGGCGCAAGGCTAAATTCAAGTCCATGAGGCCCACGGAGGAGGAGTCCGTTCAGGAGGATGCGACTCCAGGGCTGGATACCACTTTTGAGCGGATTGCTCAGATGGAAAGCCTGTTACATAGGTTACTGGAGAAAAGCACACTCAGGGAGAGTGTAGCCAAAGCCAGGCTCCAGAAGCCAGGTCAGCAGCACCTAGCAAAGGGCTGTTTGAGAGCACCCTCATTGATGAGGCGCGTGCACAGGGTCAGCAGAGTGTTCCAAAACAAGCGAAGACGGCAGCTGCCAGATGGTCTATTTGGGCAGTACGATTCGCTGCTCTGTGAGAGTTCTGACCCTGAGTCTGACGGAGAGGCCGATACAAGCGAAGACGGCAGCTGCCAGATGTTTACTCCTGGCAGTACGATTCGCTGCCCCGTCAGAGTCAGGAGAGCCACTGGGAAAGGAAGTGGCCTCTACGATCAACTATTGTGTCTTCCATCAGCTCTAGTAGCTTACGATGGATGGAAATGCCAAAAAAGCACGAGACCCCAAGGAACTGCGTATTGCTGAAAGTACTAGCAGTGAACCAAGATATAAGGGGTCAGATGGGCGAGGGCATGTCAGCCTAAGAAAAGTAAACTGCAGAGAATATTAAAGCTGCTGGGTTGATGAACAACTGCAATTTTGCAAAAACAATGGATGGAGGTCAGGGATGGAGATGCATCAAGTGGCACTAGGGTTGCTATGTAGCGCCCACTTCGAGATGAATTGTTTCAGGAAGTATGCCATTCGGTCCACCATCAACCCCAAGTTGCAGCAACTCTGTAAAGCCCAGCAATGTGCAGTCATTCAACTTACTCTTCAGAGAAAAAACCTCACGAAACGTGGGAAAGAGTTGGATGATGAGGCAAAAACAGCAAGGTTGATCAAAACATCAATGGTCGGCAAGTCTGCAAAGAGGAGGTATCCTTTCAGACATCATACAAAATACTGGACCTACACCAGGAACAAATCGACCATTGAAGCAGGGGCGCAGTTGGTGTCCTGCAGCGGGAAAACGAAAAAGCGTGGGTTTTCCTGCCAGGAGCCAGGGACCACAGGTCACTCAGGTGACAAAGGAGGTAGGTGGACCTGGTTCTCATGGGAACATATTAAGGCAAAAACAGCCAAATATTGGAAGCAAATTACTTCAGATTTACTATTCTGAGTATTATTCAAAGGTTTCGAATTGATTCGATCCAAATAGTGATTTGCCATCCAGCATGTTCCTAGCAGAACACTCCAATTTCACAAAAAGAAGTGATGGAGGTTCAAGCTGAATTGAAAACTTGTCTATAAACAAGTAATTGAAAGGTCGGTTTATCAAAACCACCAAATTGTGTTTAAAATTTCTCGACCTAAAAAGGTGAGGAGTATTTTAGATCTGACAAGTCTTTAAAGTTTTGTGAAGTATAGACACTTCAAAATGGAGACTTTGAGACTGCAAAACAACTTATTTTAAAAGACGTTATATGGCACCTATAGATCTGAAAGATGTATATTACTTAGTGTCTGTTCATTTATAAGATAAAAATATTTGAAATTTTATCTGAATGAACAATTATGGCAATTCAAAGTTCTGTCTAATGGGTTAACTTCAGTTCCTAGAATTTCACTAAATTGGTAAAACCAATTTTTGGGGCTAATTAGAGTCCAAGGACAGATGTTGATGGCATAACTGGATGATGTCCTAATTAGGACCAACAAGAGAGTCAGTGAGTTATTTCTCTCAATTGTTCAATCCACTTTTGAAAGTTTGGGTTTAATTCATCCAGCGAGAAATTAAGGTTAACGCCACTTACAACAATTGATTCTTTTAATTTCACAATTGATTCAATTGACAGGGTAGTAATTTACCCAGGGTAAAGGGTAGAGCTGATTGATGCTTGCATTAAGCTGTTGGAAAAGCAACAATCTTCAATTAAGACAGGTGGCCAGCTTGCTTTTCCTTTTCCACAAAGGAAAATTAGTGTTATTTCCAGCAATACAATATGGGCCATTGTACTACCAGCAGCTACAGACTGCAAAAAGAAAAGGCACTAAGATGCATGGTGGCCATTTTTGATAGGCCATGCAGTTAAACAACAAATGCTGCTTCTGATTGCAGTGGTGGATTTAACATGTCTCCAGTAGTTCAAGCAAGATACTGATTGAACAGCTTTCCATGGTCTTACAGACTGATGTCAGTGCACTAGGATTGGGGCCACTGAAAAGGTATCCATCTGTGGACAGATGGAATATGGAAGAAGCATTATTTTTGCGGACATGGAGAATCGACGTTTTACTATTGGAAGGCTTATGAGCTCCAAGCTTGTTGTTAATACAACTAATATGCATGTTCAGCTTCAAATTAACAACACTACAGCAATGGCATGTATTAATTGTATGGGTGGAATTAAGTTGGTGTCATATGACAAATTGGCTAATCAAATCTGGACTTGGTGTGTTGACAAATATTTGGTTTCAGCTATTTATCTACTAGGTAGATTCAATATAATAGCAGACACCAGGTTACGGGAATTTCCATGATAACAAAGAATGGATGTCGAACCTTAAGATTTTAATGATATAGTAGTCAGATTTGTGAAGCCAGATACGACTTGTTTCCATCCAGACTCAATCACCAGTTACAGAGATATGTGTTATGAGAACTACATCGGGAGACAGTAGCGATTGATGTTTTCTTGCTACATTAGGGTGGTATGTTTTTATATGCATTTTCCATCATTCTGTCTCATAAATGAAGCAGGATGCTGCCTCTGGGGTACTGGTGGTACCAGACTGGTCTACGCAGCCATGGTTCCCTTTGATATTGGAATTAATGACACAGTTTCTGATAAAGGTTCCCAAAAGAAGGGAGTTACTGGTGTATCCGATAATTGGAGAGTAACATCCGTTATATGCCTGTATGGATCTGTTAATTTGCAGGTTTTAAAAAGAGGATTGTCTGGGCATACTGTGGACCCGTCTGGCGGAAGAGCACTCAAAAGCAGTACATTTGCGAATCTGAGGTTGTGACTCTGTAAGTGCTGCTTTCCCATTATGTAAAGAATGGGGAAAATGTTCTGTGTACAAAAGAATATGGAATGTTGTACGGCACATGTCTCAAATGTCTTGGGTTTTCTCAACACTCTATTTGAGGGGTTGAGTTAAAGTGCGATTTATTCAGCCAGAAGTACATTATCCTCGTTTTTTATTGATGAGGTCGGAAAGACATCCTGTTGAGTCTCGTTCTTTCATTTCCAGATTAATGAAAGGAATTTTAATTCCAGACCTTCTAAACCTAGGTATGGGAATCTGTAATATAGAGTTGTTTTAAGCTACTTCATCAATGGACTCTTGGTACGATTCTGATTTGGCCAAGTTCAGCATGAAGGTAGTCATGCTTATGGCACTTGTAACAAGCACAGAGAGTGCAGACATTACAAAAGTTACAGATACACAGGATGGAAGTTCCTCAGGATTATGTTATGTTTTACATTTTATGACCTACTCAAATGACGTAGGGTCAGGTGTGACAGGATTCAAGAGTGTTTTATTAGCATATTCCATGGATCCATGTCTATGTGTTAAGACATATTTGTTGCAATACATTGAGGCTACAAAGGTCTTATGAAATATGAAAACAAGATTATTTATCATTCACAAAAACCATACAAGATAGTGTCAGTTCAGACTATTTTAAGATGGTTAAAAACAAGTTTTGGTTGCTGCAGGTGTTAACAGTGATGTTTTACATCCCATTCGATTTACCAGCAACATTGGCGGCCAGGGCGAAGGACGTCCCGTCGACCATATTCTCGCAGCCATGATCTAATAAGTTGCTGTTTCAACACTTTTACCATCGGCCTATTGCCAATACGGGGCTGTTTGCAGATACTATATTAAGTTCTGCTTTAATTTCCCTGGGTTAAAGGGGATACTGTTAATTCTTTTATTCAAATAAATGAATTACTGCATTTGTCATGCAAATGTCATTATTAATGCATTATTGATTATTTCTCGTTCCGAGTCGATCAATGCAGTGAGAAGCCGGGATTTGTATCTGCGGCATGAAATCACAAAGCTTTATAATCTTCACGTAGTCACTCACGTGACTCCGAAGTAAAATAGTAAGATTAAACGAGAACTTACCAGTATGAATTTTGATCTTTATTTTATGAGGAGTTACGTTGGTGATTACGTGCCCACCACGGCCCTACCCTCTTTCATAAAGGTCAGATGGAAGTTCTTAATTTACTCGTTTTAATAGGTTACTATATTACTTCATTCTTGTTGTTTGTGATTTCACACCGCTGCTTTGAAGATTGACGTGCAGGCGCCCTGACGGGTCTTCTTCACGTAATCTCCAACGTAACTCCTCATAAAATAAAGATCAAACTTCAAACTGGTAAGTTCACGTTTAATCTTACTATTTTAGCAGCAAACTAATGGAGATCAATGTTGTGGAGATAATAGTAAGCTTTATGGGTGGGATAAGTATTCTAAATCTCATTGGTCAGATGTGACAGCAGTGTTCAAGTAGTGTTGTTCAGTTTAGACATACCATAGAGATAAAATGAGGATGTGGTGAGGGAAGAAAGTTTTTGATGGCATGTGAAGACTTTGCTTTGGGCCTTCTAGTTGGAGCAAATATCTATTCATCCAGTACCACATGTCAAAATGTTTGCCAACTTTGTGAGAGGGGACAGATAAAGAAATATGGAGTTATCTGTCATCAGCATACTTGTAGAAATTGGTGTTATGTAGTCGGATGTTATTGTTCTTTCACTTCCAATTTTAGGAGACAAATGTTTTATTTGTGATTTTCATATAATTACCATTCTCCTGACTAATGCCCCTGTCCCACTAAAAGGCCTGTCTCACGAGTCTGCGGTCATTGGCGGCGAAACGGGAAGAATCTGCCGCCATAGACCGCGCACTCGTGAGAACGTACAATTCCGGGGCCGAGCGGCGGTGTTCCCAACACCGCACGGTGCTAAAATAAAACCGACAATGTCGAAAACTATATACTCACCGCACAACCTCCACCAGTGATGCATGAGTGCGGCACGGCCGCCCGCACGGGCCGCCGCCAGTGTGGCTCGAGCGCCGTGCGTCAAACCTCCACTGCCACAGCCTCCGCCAGTGAGGCACGTGTGCGGCACGGCCGCAGGCACAGCCACCGCTACAGCGCCGCGATCAGGATGGCCGCCGCCACAGCCGCCGCTAGTGAGTCACGTGCGGCGGGCCGACGTCATCGCAGTCGGCCCGCCCTTTTTTTTACTTACCGCAAGCACGTGAGACCCGCCGTTTTTGAATTACTCGGCCCCCGCCCAGTGGATAGGCTCGGTGCTCTCGCCGTTGCCGCGCGGTCCCCGCTACCGGCGACGCCGCGCTTCACCGCCGATGACCGCAAACAGGTAAGACAGAGCCTTTAGGAAACCTGAACGGAAACCTCTGGTGACTCTGCGCCCCACCCAAGGTTTCCATGAGTCACCAGAGGTTTTGGTCACTTGCCTGGAAAGCCTCGACCGAAGCGTGATTCACGCTGCATTTACTGACCAAAGATCCTATAGGGATCTTTACACACGCACGCACGTAAACGGCTGCCACGGAGAGCACACACACACACACACACACACACACACACACACACACACACACACACACACACACACACACACACACACACACACACACACACACACACACACACACACACACACACACACACACACACACACACACACACACACACACACACACACACACACACACACACACACACACACACACACACACACACACACACACACACACACACACACACACACACACACACACACACACACACACACACACACACACACACACACACACACACACACACACACACACACACACACACACACACACACACACACACACACACACACACACACACACACACACACACACACACACACACACACACACACACACACACACACACACACACACACACACACACACACACACACACACACACACACACACACACACACACACACACACACACACACACACACACACACACACACACACACACACACACACACACACACACACACACACACACACACACACACACACACACACACACGTAAACGGCTGCCACAGAGCACACACACACACACACACACACACACGTAAACGGCTGCCACAGAGCACACACACACACACACACACACACGTAAACGGCTGCCACAGAGCACACACACACACACACACACACACACGTAAACGGCTGCCACAGAGCACACACACACACACACACACACACACGTAAACGGCTGCCACAGAGCACACACACACACACACACACACACACACACACACGTAAACGGCTGCCACAGAGCACACACACACGTAAACGGCTGCCACAGAACACACACACACACACACACACACACACACACATGTAAACGGCTGCCACAGAGCACACACACACACACACACACACACACACACACACACACACGTAAACGGCTGCCACAGAGCACACACACACACACACGTAAACGGCTGCCACAGAACACACACACACACACGTACACACACACACACACACACACACACACACACGTAAACGGCTGCCACAGAACACACACACACACACACACATACACACACACACACACACTCACACACGTAAACGGCTGCCACAGAGCACACACACACACACACACACACACACACACACACACACACACGTAAACGGCTGCCACAGAGCACACACACACGTAAACGGCTGCCACAGAACACACACACACACACACACACACACACATGTAACGGCTGCCACAGAGCACACACACACACACACACACACGTAAACGGCTGCCACAGAGCACACACACACACACACACGTAAACGGCTGCCACAGAACACACACACACACACGTACACACACACACACACACACACACACACACACACACACACGTAAACGGCTGCCACAGAACACACACACACACACACACATACACACACACACACACACACACACTCACACACGTAAACGGCTGCCACAGAGCACACACACATGTAAATGGCTGCCACAGAGCGCACACACACGTAAACGGCTGCCACAGAGCACACACACACACACACGTAAACGGCTGCCACAGAGCGCACACACACACACACACACACACACACACACACACACACACACACACACACACACACACACACGTAAACGGCTGCCACAGAGCACACAAAATCCTTTAGAGAGCGTGGGAGGAAGGAGTGGAGACAGTTTTAAGAAGTTTAATAAAGTTAGTTAGTGGGCATTTTACCTTCCGGCTGATCTTCTAGGTCCTGAAAACCAAAGATCTTACAGGAGCTTTGCTGAAAACTCCAATGAGCCAATCAAAATGGCTGGTCAGCGAAGGAGATTGCCTTTGACTGCCTGTAAGTAAGCAACCCCACTCCACTGGCTTCGACCAAACGGCAACCTATTTTTAGTCCAGGCCGTTTTTTTGTTTTTTAAAAATAATCGCAGGAACATAGAAGAAGCCTCGACTACGCGGAAACCACTTTCCACCATTAGGGAGAGTGACCAAAACCTCCGGGAACCTCACGGAAACCTTGGGTGGGGCGCAAGGTCTCCAGAGGTTTCCGTTCAGGTTTCCTAAGTGGGACAGGGCCTTTATAGAATAGCTCTTAGTTTTGTTGCTGTTGAAGATCAGTTACACATTTTATTCCATAAAAAGCAATGAATTCTAATCTGAATCCTTGGCTTTTGTATCCTATATTCTGTTGCAAAATATTATATGTTATTGAAAAATCTGATTAAATTAATTTTGACATGAAGATCTAATATAAATAGTGATTGAGCAAAAAGGGATTTGCTGGCATTGATGGACAAGATTTCAATTTCACTGTATATTTGCTAATACCAGATAATTCTTCCCTTTCTGCTCCTGGAAATTGTCTGTAGATCAAACTGTTGAAAAGCAGTTCACATTTATAACTGAAGGTAAGCGTTTATTAGTTGCAACAGGGGTTGTGGAGAGACAGATTTCATTTCAGACTGTGTCGGGAGAATAGCTTGGTGATGGAAAAGCTGTTAAGATAAATTAGATTGATGGCACAATTCCAATGCAGGTCTTTTTCAGTTTTCAAATGGAGTCACTTCATTTCATTTTTTTTCGCTGCTGTTTTTTCCCTTACTTGGGTCACTGTATCTGCAAAAAAACACACATGCATTTAGAGGGTGGCAAATTATCTGCTTGTAGTGTTTTGCTTTGATTATAATTGCGTTTGCAGCATTTACGTGATTTTTTCTGTATTTCTTGCTTGGACTTTCATTTTGGGTCATATGACTTGTGGAAGTAGCATGCTAATACATTGCGAAACAAGGGACTGCAGATGCTAGTTTACAAAAACGATACAAAGTCCTGGAGTAGCTCAGCGGGTCATGCAGGACTTCTGGAGAACATGGATGGGTGACGTTTCGGGTCAGAAGCCTTCTTCAGACTGATTGTAGATAGAAACATAGAAAATAGGTGCAGGAGTAGGCCATTTGGCCCAGCACTGCCATTCAACATGATCTTGGCTGATCATCCAAAATTAGTACCCCATTCCTGCTTTTTCCCCATATCCCTTGATTCCGTTAGCCCCAAGAGCTACGCCTCACTCTCTCTTCCACAGATTTACAACTCTCTGGGTGAAAGGGAATAGGGGGTGAGAGGGAAAAAAGCTGGAAGGCAGGAGGGACAGGACAAAACCTGGCAGGTAATAGATGGATACAGGTAAGGGGTTTTCATCTCTGACAAAGGCCAGAGATGAAAAGGCAGAAGGATTGTTGCTAATTATGAAGTATTGTGAATTAAAACAAATGCTTCATGCCGCCTCCTGCACCTGTGTAGAACTCGTTGATTTCAGTAACTTTACCACTAACTTCCACCCTGCCCTCAAATTCACTTGGTCTGTCGCAGACACTTCTTTCCCCTTTCTTGATCTCTCTCTCCATCACGAGGGACAGACTGTTAAAGAAGGAACTGCAGATGCTGGAAAATCGAAGGTACACAAAAATGCTGGAGAAACTCAGCGGGTGCAGCAGCATCTATGGAGCGAAGGAAATAGGTAACGTTTCGGGCCGAAACGTTACCTATTTCCTTCGCTCCATAGATGCTGCTGCACCCGCTGAGTTTCTCCAGCATTTTTGTGTACCTACGAGGGACAGACTATTGACTGATATCTACTACAAACCTACAGACACCCACAGTTATCTGAACTACATTTCTTCCCACCTTACCACTTGCACAGACGCTATTCATTACCCTCAATTTCTCCATCCTCGCTGCATCTGCTCACATGATGAGGCTTTCCATTCTAGAATATCCGACAAGTCCTCCTTATTTAGTAAATATGGTTTCCTCGCTGCTGTCACAGATGGATCCCAGACCCATGTCTCCTCTGTGTTCTGTAGTACTACACTTGCTCTCCCTCCCCCAAGACAGTGCAAGGATAGAGTTTCCCTGGTCCTCACCTTTCACCCCACTAGCCTCTGCATGCAACACATCATCCTCCGACATTTACGTCACCTCCAATGTGATCCCACCATCAGACACATCTTCCCATTCCCATCCCTTTCCGCAGAGACCACTCCCTTCGCAACTCCTTGGTTCACTCATTCCTTCTACCCAAACCACCCCCTCTCCAGGTACTGTCCCCTGCAACTACAGAAGATGTAACACCTGTCCAAATACCTCCTCCCTCCTATCCATGCAGGGATTCCAGCAGTCCTCCCTGGTGAGACAGAGGTTCACGTGCATCTCCTCTAAACTCATCTCCTGCATCAGGTGTTCCTGATGCGGCCTCCTATCCATGAGTGAAACCAAGTGCAGACTTGGCAACCATTTCGCTGGGCACTTGCACTTGGACCACCAAGGCCTGGATCTCCTGGTTGATGGTCGTTTTGGCTCTTCGATTCCCATGCTGACCTTTCTGTCCTGGGTCACTACCATTGCCCGAGTGTAGCCACATGCCGACTGGAGGAGCGGCACCTTACGATATGCATGAGCATCTTAAAACCCCACCCTGTGAACATTGAATTCTCCAATTTTAGGTGACCCAACTCCTCCCCTTCCACCTGCATTCCTTCCTTAATCTTCACAATTGGCAACTTTCAATCCTTTAATCTCACACCTCCTGTTTTCTTATCTCTGGCATTTGTCCAACCAAATCTATAGCCCTTCCCCCCCCCCCTCCTCCCCCCCCCTCCCTCACATGTATTCACCTACCAATTGTCTGGCTTCCAGCTTTCTTCCCCCCTCCACAATCGGTCAGTCTGAAGAAGGGACCCTAACCCTCTGATGTACTCCTCCACTTTCTGTCTTTCAATGCCCATGCTGCTCCTGTGTTGAAACAAAAAGGCTTTTATACCTGGTCGAGATTGATTGATCAGTATAAAGAAGATTAATCATGATATGTAATCCCTTGTAATATAGTGCAATACCACCCGAGTGTGCTTGGTATCCATTCTAGCCACACAGAAAAAGATTGTGATTCAGTGTTCAGTTCCATCTGTGATGAGCAGATGGGAGCTGCGTTTGCTCCAGTGGGGTATTTTGGCCACAGATTAGCATTTTTCACATGTTGAAGTATCTGAAGCATGAAATTGATCTGTTGAAACTGCATCTGTTAGAAGACAAACTGGATAATGCTTTTCACACACTTGCTAGCAAAGAATGAGTTATTACATATTATTTTAAACCAATGTTCTTAGCAATATTGTGTTGCGAGGGAATTGTTTTTGATTGATAAGATAAATGCATTTGCATTATTGGCCTTGACATCATATAACTGAGTTTAAGTTTAAATTGTTTGGATGAGTTCCCATTCTCAGGCAAATGAGTCACCGTACCTGCTAATTGCCAATGTTTTAACTGATAATGGGAGGAGACATTTATTGGGATCGCAAGGGATAATTAATATGGTGCAGTGTGAATACATAACTGCAGTTTCATTAAATTGAGAAAATTAAGGTTTAAGGAAATAACTTTTTTTTAAAGTGTGGGTAATCTAAAGTTGTTTTGACATTAGAATAGAAAAATAGGTTGTGGGCTGAGGATTTGCACATTTTGTTTTATCTGGAGGTGAATTTAACAGGTCAAATTAATGTGTTTCTTACGATATTGTTTGAAAGTTTCAACATGTGGGACCAGACAATCTGATCTGCTATCCACAAGCTGCTTTCCGTAATAGGGGCTACGACCTTTGCCGTCCTGTTGGTGTCATCATGTGCTGATGGGGTCTTTGTGCCCGCAATTAAGTCAAAGTGTGTGTGTGTGAGAATCCTCACAATTACCAGTGCAATGCTGATTTTAAGTATTTTATGTTTACTAATGAGAGCTCACACATACATTAATAGGAATCATTTACAAAGAGGTGTTGTATGCACTAAAACTCTGCGTTCTGTTTGAGATTCACTCATAATGCGTTTATCCCGCTATTAGAGGCTTCCGTTGCTCAATAAAAGCCATTTGGATGGCTGCAGTCATTATGCAAAAATATTAACTTACCCTAGTGACTGAATAAGCTGCTTTTTGACTTTGGATTATAGCATTTGGCAGCTTTTGGGGCATGGAGTCCTGAAATTCTCTACATCTTTAGAACAACAGTGGTCAACGAAAAGTCTTATTTGTTAAAATAAGACTTTTCAATGACCATGTGAAATATGGTTTCTACTTTGATTTGCAGCTATTCTTGGAATTCTTCAAGTCCCAAATGTATCAACAGCCTTACGTGAAATTGTTCTTGGAAATGTGAATGGGTCTTAGGAATTTTTAAACATAAATCGACATAGAAACTAAGGAAACATTTATAAATAGTTCTTAGTTCTGCAGCTGTGATTCAGGTTGCATCCAGTCAAAACCACGTTCACATTGATTGTCTGGGATTTAAAGTTGCCCAAGAGAACTGTGTGCACAGCTTGGTACAAATGAGGCCATATCCTTCAGCAAACAGGTTAAAATATTATACACATTCAGATGGCAGAATACAATCCTCTGAAAAGGGGCTTGGTACATTAACTTTGTACCCTTGAGGTTAAGTTGGTCCATTGAACACTTAGAAGGCTGCACATTGAATATCATGTCAAGTGCAGCCTTCAAAGTATTGTGACGCTTTCCCTTCAAGGAGTGATGCGTATTTCAGTTGAAGTGATTGATTTTTGACTGAATTCACAAGGATAACAACATCTTTGCTCAGTCAATATCATTTACAAAGAACTCAAAATTGTAAATATATATTCTACCAAACCAAAATTGAACAAGGTTATTGGACTATCTTTTGTGTTGCATTTACCATTCTGATGATCAGATAATATGCATGCCAGAGTACATTAGTATTTCAGTAAACAATTCAACTTTGCTGCCCTCTAGATGTCATTTGTTTTCTTTTGCGACTAAGGGGAAATGTAGCAGTTCTATTAGCAAAGGAAAAATACAAGAATCTTGTGTTGTGAGCAAGTTTTGGCACCAAATTAGAAAGTCGGCTTGCAAAGGTGTGCAAGGGGGTGACTTTTGGAAATATAGATTCCGGTTGATTGGATCTTTCTGATTCCATGACATATACATGGAAGACTGTTTGCACAATCGGTTTAGAAATATTTTGTTAAAAAGCAGATGATTTCTTCAAACCCTTAGAAAGTTAATAAATAAGTGGATTGATGTGATGAATATTGGAATATTAATCGTTCAGTGATGTTTCTTTTGTCTTTCAGTCACATGTCTGAATTGAGTTAGACAGGGAGGGGGAGCCACCAAATTGGTGGCTGACATTGGCAGTTAGGAAAATGCTGAAGTTAATTACTGAAACCTAAAATGCAGGTGGAGCAGAAATGAGAAAGACAAATGGAATTTTGGCCTTTTATGCAGTAATATTTGAGTACACTTTTATGCAATTATTTTTTTGAGAACAAGAGTAAAGATTTTTCATGACTATAGCCTTGTTGAGACCACACCTGGAGTATCATGTCCAGTTTTGTTCTTGTTACCTAAAACGTATAATTACTGGAGAGAGAGGACAGCTGAAGAGTCAGCAGACTTGCTCTGGGGGTGGCAGATTTGTTATATGATGAGAATTTAATTAGAATTGACCAATATTGCCAAGAGTTTACAAGAATGAAGATTTTTCATTGATGTGTACAGAATTCTTGGAGGGCTTGCAGCATAGATAAGTGGGTAATGTTTCCCGTGGCCAAGGAATCTAGGAGTTTTGGTCATAAAATAAGGTGTAGGCCATCTAGGATTAAAATGAACCAAAATTATTTAATGAGACATTAGGAATCTTTGGAATTCTCTACATGGAGAGAGCTGTTGAGGCTAAGTCGTTGATTGCATTCAAAACAGGAATTAATGAAATTCTGGATATTGGATGAATCAGGGGCATGGCAAGAAGATGTTGCTGAGATTGAAGCTCACCTCTCAACTTGTTAAATGTTGGAACAGGCTCAAGATGTGGGATGGCCTTGTTGATTCATGGGCTCTTATATTAGCAACACTTGAGGACAAGAGGGGTTTCTTGACCTGAAGAAATTGCAGAATCAGACTGACCTGTGAGCATCCTGCATCTCAATTTATGGCATGCAGGTTTTGCTGTCAAGGCCAACATTTATTATCTATCCCTAATTGTTCTTGAAAAGTTGGTGGTGAGCTGTCATTTTCAACAAATTTAGTACTTCTGATGAAGTTACTGTTACAAAGTTGTCAATCCATTCCAAGAATTAGACCCAGCGAATCTGAAAGAGTGGCAGTACGTTTCCAAGTGTGTGATTTGGAGGAGATCCTGTTTGTGTTTGTGTTCCCGTTCCATATCCCCACTGTCCTTTTTTGTGTGGTGGACTTCTGAGTAGCTGCAGTCCATTTTGTAAATGGTACACAATGCACCATGTGCAATGGTATTGGTCCAATGGGCTGACTTGTCCTGAATGTAGTTGTACATTGTTTTTTTCTGGAGCTGCACTCATTTGAATAAATGGTGAATCTTCTGTTGCACACCTAAACTTTGCCCTGTAAATAATGCCAGGCGATAAGTCGCCCACTGCAGAGTACCCATCCTCTCATTCGCTCTTGTGGCCATGGTATTTATTTGTTTTGTCTTGTTGAGTATCACGCCACTCATGACCCACATAATGTTGAAAGTGGATACTCGGCAATGGAAGTATCATTGGTTGTCAAGAGTAGATTTTCTCCGTTGAAGATGGCCATTGCTTGATATCTTTGTGATGTGAATATTACTTGCCAATTATTAGCCTTTGCCTGAAAGGTATGTAGGTATTGCTGGTCGCAGACATTAGTTGTTCCATTTTTTAGGGGGGGGATTGCAAATAAAATTGAACATTATATAACTATCAGAGAACATCTATACTTCTGATTTTATTGTGGAAGAAAGCAGCTGAAAATGGATATCTTGATTCCTCAACACACTGCCCTGAGAAAATTCTACCGCCACTTGATACCAGCAATGAGAACCATCTTTGTGTGTCATTTGACCTCAATTGAAGTGTTATTGAACCCTTAACGTCAACTGACTAAGGTTTAACTTCACTCCTTGATGCCACCTTTGATTGAATGCTGACTCAATTCAAGGGCATTCAGTCTCACCTCACTGCTGGTATTCAGCTCTTTGGTCCATATTTAGACGATGACTATGATGAGAGCGTGTTCTGGTCATAATTAAACTGAACATCGGAGAGTAGATTAAAGGTAAGTCCCAATTGATAGCGCGGTTGATGGCGCCTTTCATCATTTTGCAGAAGCTTGAGAGTAGAATCATGGGGAATGTTAGAAGTATCATCAAAGATGCCTGCCATCTTGGCCATTCCCTTTTCTCTCTTCTATCACCTTGGAGAAGATACAGGAGCTTGAAAGCCTGAACATCCAGAACTGAGAATAGTTTCTTGCCCATTGCTATCTCATTCTTGAACCAATCACACCTTTCACACCCCCCCATCCCAAAGGTGCTGCCACATATTCTCACTCTTAACTCTACTTGATTTAGTTATTCCATTATTGCACCTTTAATTTTGCATTACGTCAGATTGCACTAAAATGTTTGCACCATTCTGCTGTCTTGCATTCGCTGTTGTATTTTTAGATGTATCTATCATTACCCCGTGCACAATTTGATCAATGAGGTTTATGCAAACAAGGCATTTCATTGCACTCTGTTTATGACAATGAATGAAACCAAATAATTAGCTGGAATAGCTTTATTCTTTGCTTTGTGGGCAGGGTGTCTGTAGATAATTATTGGTAGATAAATATTTTAACTGAGTAAGAGCATTTTGGCTAAAAGTAAATCTTGTTCTTGAGCACAAGCTTTCAATGTCATAGCCTGGATGTTGTTATATGCAGCCTTTGCTATATTGCTCACGTTTTTTTTCTTGCGATAGGGCGGAGTCTGTCTTAGCACAAAATAGTTCTGCCATGCTTATGGTGGTGCCTTTTGTGAAGACCAATTTCATTATCTACCAATTCTTTCATGGGCAGATGCACCCGCAGTTGACAGTTAAGGTGAAATAGATCAACACGTGTGTTTGTTTGCTCGTTGCCTACTGCAGTCCCAATCTGGCAGATATATCCATCAGCATTCAGCCAGCTTGTTCATTGGCCATTGATATGATCCAATGCAGAATCTGTTATGTTCCCCTGCTACTTTCAATGTTTTTCTAAGTGTTGTTGAACATGAAGAAGGATTCATCAGCATGAGGGAGGACACATTTGATGTGATGCTGTAAAGCATCAAGGTATGGAGTCAAATGTTGACGTTTTGCAGGTCACCTTCACACCCTTGCATCCCTGTCAATGGAACCAGATGTATCCAGGCATTGGTGGAGTCTGGCATGTTGTCTGTAAGATATGACATTCTCAGTATAATTATGTCAAGCTGTTGCTTGACTAATCTCTGGAATACCAGTTGCTAAATGTTTGTGAAGAGGATTTTGCAAGTTCAACTGGGCTGAATGCAATGCAGGATGTTTGCTTGGTTTTCTTCTTATTTTCATTGTAACATTACTATTCTTCATCAATGGGTCAGTGGTGGAGAGTCAACAACTTCAAGTTCCTGGACATGAATATCTTTGAAGATTTGTCCTGGACCCAGCACATTGATGCAATCATAAAGAAAGTCCATTAATGCCTCTTCTACCTTAGCTGATTGAGGAGGTTCAGTATGTCGACGAATACTGTCTTGAAATTCTACAGGAGTTTGATAGAGAGCATATTGGCTGGTTGCATAATGGCCAGGTTTGGCAACTCAAAGCCCAGGAATGAAGGTGATTACAAATAGTGGTGAACACTGACTAGTCTATTCCAGTCTCTTCAAGCTTTATTATTTTTTTAGGACTACATTTTAAAGTTTATTGAACTTATTTTTTGTTTATTATATCTATTGAGTATTTTATTTACAAACCTGTTGTGCTGCGACAAGTAAGAATGCGTTTGTTCTGTTTCAGTACATATACGACAATAAAACACTCTTGACTCACTTTATACATCTGAGTAGTTTCCGAGGCCATTTCAGTGGGATATTAAAAGTTGACTGAATTGCTGTGTGTCTGGAGTCACACACTGGCCAGAAAAGTAAAGACAGCAGATTTATTTCCAGATGGGTTTTTATCATAACCAGTAGTGTCATGGCCACCATTAGTAAGACTTGTTTTTTGTTTTATTTTTAAATTCCAGGTTATTTTTAACTGAATTTAAATTTCACAGATGCCATGTGGGATTTGAGCTCATTACTCTGTATTGTCAGTGTAGCCCTCTGGATATTAATCCAGTAATTTAACCACTGAACAAACACTGTTCCTTTTTAATATCGTTTGTGGTCCATTATGACAAAGGAAGATCCAAATGAGTATTTTTACAATACTGGAGAGATTTTGAGGAACAAACTTATTATTCTGTTTTTTACACCATTACACTGTTCTTAACAAAAATCTACCCATCATGTGAAACCTTACAAATAACAGGTATAAATTAGATAACTTCAAGACCGAAAGTCAAAAACATTTTTCATAACAGACAAATTTTCATTTTACCACCATTTTCGACACCAAAAATGTGACATTAAAAACTCTGCCACATTTAGTCATGAATATTTAATTCATAAATAAACTTCATATGGTCCCTGATACATATACGTTTTGATAACGATCTCGGGAAATATCATCAATACCAGGAGAAAAATACAGTAACATGTCTGGTATCTTCAATGTGGCAACACACTGTCTCTTGTTTACCTTTTGTACGGATCAAGTCGCTAACTTAATTTCTTCGTGTCAACCTCCGGAAGCTCCACAACGACCGTTACGGAGACATTTAACTTACTAAAAAATCATCCCAAATCAAACCGTCCGACGAATCATCGGCCATTGATATAGCACAAATCCATAAGGTAATGTACTGTTTAGATCACATTGGTGAAAATGTTTGGTTTTCGCTAATAATGTAACGTTCGTTTTCTGGGACACCAAACCTTTGAGTGTCCACCGCAACATACGCTTGCGTGTATGATCGTGTAACGCGTGTTGCGGTGTCCACTCGGATGGATGCAGTATTCTACTACATGATCAGGTGAATGAAGTGGAAACGGTGTTGCAATTTTATTGTTCCATGTGGTATTCATAAACATAAAAAGGAATAAGAAATACGTGCACTTACTGTGCCAACCAGGTCACTGGTGGACGCCATGCGACAACCGTTACACCAAATGTATTTGTGTATTCTGATGCCATTTTCGGAAGCCATCAATATGCTATCGTTTCTTATACTATGTTAGTCATGAACCCAATAAAGTGCTTGTCAACTTTTTTGAAGGAATTTGAAATTTAACCCCCTTAGTCACATTTTGTGTGCAGTGTTGTAAAAAGGGACATATATATATTCCACCTAATCATAGCAGTCAAAAACATCTTAAAAGGTTACATATAAACTGATTTCAGATTCTCTGATGTTTGTTTCCCATGAAACATAGCACATTATGCAAACTATAGGAGCACCCAATCAAAAATGAAATGTTTCATTGGCTCCTTCATATCTGACACATATCATGGTGTTGGTTATTTTTAGCAGATAGCTGCTCAGAATGAGTATTTATTCAAATGTTTCATATATAAATATATATCTTTGCTTCTATAAGCTGTATGAATGTGCTTGGTTATCACGTTTTGTTTTGCAGTGCAAATTAATGTCAGGATTTTGTATCAACATAACAAACTTGTATTGGGACAGCTTGTATTGGAGCCTATCAGGGAGAAGGCAATTCTGGATTTAGTGTTATGTAATTAACCGGATTTGATAAAGGACCTCGAGGTTAATGAGCCATTAGGAGGCAGTGACCATAACATGGTCAGGTTTAATCTACAGTTGGAGAGGGAATAGATTGTAGATTGGAGGTGTCAGTGTTGCAGTTGACCAAAGTGTTGCAGTTGCAGCTGGCTAAAGTTGACTGGAAAGATACACTAGCAGGGATGACAGTGGAACAAAAATGGCAGGTGTTTCTAGGAATAATACAGAAGGTGCAGGATCAGTTCATTCCTAGGAGGAAGAAAGATTCCAAGGGGAGAAAGGGACGACCATGGCTGACAAGGGACGTCAGGGACAGTATAAAAATTAAAGCGAAGAAGTACAACATAGCAAAGATGAGCGGGAAGCAAGAGGATTGGGTAATGTTTAAAGAACAAGAGAAGATAACTAAAAAGACAATACGGGGAGAAAAGTTGAGGTACAAAGGTAAGCTAGCCAAGAATATAAAGCAGGATAGTAAAAGCTTCTTTAGGTATGTGAAGAGGAAAAAATTAGTTAAGACCAAACTTGGACCCTTGAAGAGCGAAAAAGGTGAATTTATTATGAGGAACAAGGAAATGGCAGATGAGTTGAACAGGTACTTTGGATCTGTCTTCACTAAGGAGGACACAAACAATCTTCCTGATATAGTAGTGGCCAGAGGATCTGGGGTGATGGTGGAACTGAAGAAAATCCACATTAGGCAGGAAATGGTGTTGGATAGACGGATGGGACTGAAGGCTGATAAATCCTCAGGGCCTGATGGTCTGCATCTCAGGGTACTTAAGGAAGTGGCTCTAGAAATTGTGGATGCATTGGTGATAATTTCCAATGTTCTATAGACTCAGGATCAGTTCCTGAGGATTGGAGGGTAGCTAATGTTATCCCACTTTTTAAGAAAGGCGGGAGAGAGAAAACAGGGAATTATAGGCCAGTTAGCCTGACATCGGTGGTGGGGAAGATGCTGGAGTCAATTATAAAAGATGAGATAGCCGAACATTTGGATAGGAGTAACAGGATCGATCCGAGTCAGCATGGATTTACGAAGGGGAAATCATGCTTGACTAATCTTCTGGAATTTTTTGAAGATGTAACTAGGAAAATGGACAAGTGGATGTAGTGTACCTGGACTTTCAGAAAGCATTTGATAAGGTCCCACATAGGAGATTAGTGGGCAAAATTAGGGCACATGGTATTGGGGGTAGAGTGCTGACATGGATAGAGAAGTGGTTGGCAGACAGGAAACAAAGAGTAGGGATTAACGGGTCCCTTTCAGAATGGCAGGCAGTGATTAGTGGGGTACCGCAAGGCTCGGTGCTGGGACCGCAGCTATTTACAATATACATCAATGATTTGGATGAAGGGATTCAAAGTAACATTAGCAAATTTGCAGATGACAGAAAGCTAGGTGGCAGTGTGAACTGTGAGGAGGATGCTATGAGAATGCAGGGTGAATTGGACAGGTTGGGGGAGTGGGCGGATGCATGGCAGATGAAGTTTAATGTGGATAAATGTGAGGTTATCCACTTTCGTAGCAAAAACAGGATTACTATCTAAATGGCGTCAAGTTGGGAAAAGGGGAAGTACAACGGGATCTCGGGGTCCTTGTACATCAGTCAATGAAAGTAAGCATGCAGGTACAGCAGGCAGTGAAGAAAGCGAAAGGCATGTTGCCCTTTATAACATGAGGAATCGAATATAGGAGCAAAGAGGTCCTTCTGCAGTTGTACAGAGCCCTAGTGAGACCACACCTGGAGTATTGTGTGCAGTTTTGGTCCCCTAATTTGAGGAAGGACATTCTTGCTATTGAGATAGTGCAGCGTAGGTTTACAAGGTTAATTCCCGGGATTGCGGGACTGTCATATGCTGAGAGAATGGAGCAGCTCGGCTTGTGCACTCTGGAGTTTAGAAGGATGAGAGGGGATCTCATTGAAACATATAAGATTGTTAAGGGTTTGGACACGCTGGAGGCAGGAGACGTGTTCCCGATGTTGGGGGAGTCCAGAACCAGGGGCCACAGTTTAAGAATAAGGAGTAAGCCATTTAGAACGGAGACGAGGAAACACTTTTTCTCACAGAGAGTGGTGAGTCTTGTGGAATTTTCTGCCTCAGAGGGTGGTGGAGGCAGGTTCTCTGGATGCTTTCAAGAGAGAGCTAGTGAGGGCTCTTAAAAATAGCGGAGTCGGGGGATATGGGGAGAAGGCAGGAATGGGGTACTGATTGGGGATGATCAGCCATGATCACATTGAATGGCGGTGCTGGCTCAAAGGGCCGAATGGCCTACTCCTGCACCTATTATCTATAGTCTATTGTCTATTGTTAAACGTCGATAGAGTTGTGTCTCTTAGAAAAAGCTCAGCCAGGAAGGCCTGGATCTAGGTATTTGTTTTTGCATGTTTAGTGTTTCCTCCAAGTAAGGGCAAAGTGTTGTACTACCAAAAGAACCATTTAAAGCCAAAACTTGCATCAGACATGTTAATGAGCAATATCTCCTGAAGGAGTAATTATGCCCTTTAACGATGGCAGCAGACATATTAATATTGTGATTCATTTACTGAATTACTCTGATTTTTTTTTTCATTTGGTAATAATCTGCAAGCCAATTTAGTTTGGCGTTATTTCTTGTTTCATTTAATGAACTCAGCTTATTAATTGGTAATTGCACTGTTAAATGGAAAGAAGTGAAAGAACGGTGATATACAGCAAGCATTTTTAATTCTAAACCATTCCCTGCTGGGTGATTTTTTTTTTGTTGTCATTTCTCACCATGTGGAGTGCAAAATGGACTTTAAAAAGATTCTTCAAAAGAAAAAAAGGCATAATACCTGCTGCTTAATTTATTAAAAAATCCCCTTCTCAATACATTGCTGTCTGACAATTGATCAGAACACTTTCACACTTGATTTTATAATGATATAATTAATTGCATTTACCTCAGTTGGACCTCAGTTAGTTTCCTCAATGGATCTTTAGTTTATTCAATATCAGTTATAATGTAAAAGTCAAACAATGCCACTTTAAAAAAGAAAAATGTCTTGTGATGTAAGGCTGAATTTAAAAGATCTTTCTGACTTTAGATTATCATCAACTTGGAATTTAAAAATGATCATTGAACCATAGTCTTTATTCAGTGTATCAGATAATGTTGCTTGATAAAATTGCTGAAAAATAAACTGTTCAATTAATTATATCTTTAATGGAGTCACCCTGATAAAAAATGGTTAAAAGACACTTGCAAAGTGATGCATACAGATGAGAAAGTTAACTTTCTGCAATGAACACCAAATACAATACAATCAAGGGGCTTTCAGAACATACCATTTGGTTGTCGACAACCCAGGCAGAATGTAAGGTGTTGTTCTAGTTTGCATTGAGCCTCATCATGGCAGTGTAGAAGGCCAGTGTAGAAAGGTGGGTGTGGGAATGGAAAAGCAAGTTGAGATGGCATACAACTGTGAGCACAGGATGGCCATTGTGGGCAGAGCACAGATGCATTGCAACTGGATCCTTGCCTGCGTTTGCTCCTGCCCGTGTTGAGGAGGCCTCATTAGGAGCACCAAATGCAGTAGACAAAGTGGATGAGGTGCACATGAATCTTTCCCTCACCAGAAAGGGTTGTTTAGGCCCCAGGCTGATGGTGTGGGAGCAGGTTTAGGAACAGCGTTGCCACTGCTATTGTTGCAAGGGAAGGTGCCAGGGGTCATGGAGCAGTGATAAGGAAAGGATGAGTGGACCCGGGAGTCATAGAGCAAGTATTCCCTGTGGAAAGCAAAGATGTTTATAGGTGGTGGAAATGACAACGGATGATGTGCTGTATGTAGAGGCTGGTAGGGTAAAAGGTCAGGACTAGGAGAACTCTATCTTTGTTTTGCAGGAAGGTGGGGATGTGTGGGTAAGAAAGGGGGTAGGGTGTCAGGAAATTGAGTTAACCAAGTGGATCGATATATCTTCCTTTGGAATGCAAACCATGTTTTTCTTCAAATTTAGAGTAGTTCTCCTTAGCCTCATCTGATGCACCAGGGTTGGGGCATATATGCATTGATTATTGTTGTGCTTTGGTTCTGTGGTAGATTAAAAAGCAGAAGGGTCATAAGAAGTTCAATACTTCCATTGGGAGAGTTGTTGAGATGCTGGTAGCTTCAGCATTAATGTTCAAGCTTCCTTTTTGAAAACAACTCTTTTCTGGTTTTTCGCTACAGATGAAGGTTCTTTAAAGGCACCATCTCCTGCGCATTGCGTTTCATTTGCCATGCAGCAATGTGAAAAGTACCAAAGCAACTGAGTTTCCATGCTATGAAAGCAGCTTTATTGGGATGGAGGTGTTTTCCAATTCCTTGCTAATCAGCCGTTACTGATCCAACAACCTTAACAAATGGGAGTTTTCCATATTTTAAGGAAGTAGTGTCAAATGAATTAAGTTTTTCCAGTGTATTTGTTGAGAATGTTATGTCAGGCAATGAGTTGGAGATGGGCAGTGTGCGTGATTGGGCTCACTGCAACAGAGCAATGCAACAAATATATTTCATTTATTTTAAAAACAGTCGATCAAAGAAAAAGGGAAACATCATTTTGAAAGAGACCACAAATATGAAATACCACAAAGTAATTTCTCCAGAAAACCTCCGAGTTGAAGATAATTACAAGCAATGTATGTTCATTGAATCATTCCTTTTAATCACGTTTAATAATCTGATCACCAAGCTTGAAAGACAAGATATTGGACAAGGTCAATATATATATGACAGGGAGTTATGGACTTGGACCCCAAGATCCCTCTGTACTTCAATGCTGTCAAAATTGTATTTCTTCCCCTTACATTTGACCTTCCAAAGTCCAACACCTTGCACATGCTCAGATTAAATTCCACCGACCATTGCTCTGCCCATTTTTGTAGCTGATCTATAGCTATATCCCACTGTATATTTTGACAGCCTTCCTCACAGTCTAAGACCCCAGTAATCTTGGAATCTTGGTGTCATCTGCAAACTTACCAACCAACCTGTCTATGTTTACATCCAAGTCATGTATATTGACCTTCTACCACAACCATCTGTCATCTAGAATAGAATTAGAATTTCTTTATTTGTCATTCAAAACAAGTTTGAATGAAATTTCATTACCATGCAGTCATAACATAAAAAAGGCAACAAAACACACAATTAACACATTTTAACACAAACATCCATCACAGTAACTCCTCCAGGCACCTCCTCACTGTGATGGAAGGTAAAAAAAAAGTCTTATCTCTTCCTTGCTCCTTCTCCCGCGGTCAAACTGCTGCGTCGAGGCGATCGAGGCTCCCGATGTTGGAGCCGCAGCCGGGCGTTGGAAGATCCTGCAGCCGATTTTAAGCCGCGCCGGGCGATGAAAGACCCTGAGAATGGGCCGATTCAAGCCTTACGATTCGGGGCGGATGAAGCTGTTGTTGCTGGAGCTCCTGAAAATCGGTCACCAACCAGGGAACGCGTTCTCCCGATGTTACAGTCCACAGGGCCCGCGGCCGAAGCCTCCGAAGTCGGGTCGCAGCCGCAGCGCCGCCACAGCCTCTGAAGTCAGCCAGTCAGATGGTAGGTCCACAGGCTCTGCGTCCAGAGCCCTCAGGGTCGATTCCAGTTGGAGGCCGCCAGCACCTCGACGTTCGGTCACAGCGCGAACGGAGATGCAACACAGAAAAAGGTCGCATCTCCGTTGAGTGAAGAGATTTTTTTTAAAGTTTCCCCCACCCGCCACATAATATACAGCTAAAAATAGACTAAAACATACATCTAACATTAACGATAAGACAAAGAAAGAAAGAAAAAAGACTGCAGGCGAGCCGCAGCCACAAGGCGCCGCCACTGGAAGTATCAGTAAGCTAGTTCGGAATCCATACAACCAAGCCACTGTTAATCATGTACATCGTAATTTTCTGGATCAACCTTCCTGATTCTTCCTGATTTTTATCTTCTCAATGTTAAATTGTTGGCCACAACTTTTTTTTTTTGGAAAAGATTAATATTTTGTACGTAAATTTATTGAATGGAGTGAAATGACTTGACACATGTTTTCCATCTTGATAAGTTGTATAATACAACACCTTATGTTGTAAAACACAGAACAGTACAGCACATGAACGGGCCCTTCTGCCCACAATGTTTATGCCGTACATGATGCCTGGTTAAACTGATCTCATCTGCCTGTACCTCATCTATGTCCCTCTATTCCTTGCACTTCTATATGCCTATCTAAACGCCACTTAAGTCTCTTAAACGCCAGTATCGTATCTGCCTCTGCTGCCACAAAGCCAATGTGTTACAGACCCCCACCACTCTTTGTATCATCTTCATTAAACTTTCCCCATTTCACCTTATAGCTATGCCCTCTAGTGTTGAGTATTTACACCCTGGGAAAAGGGTTCTGACTGCCAATCCTACCCTAATATTTGCAGACATCAGCTGTAATCATAGTCCAAGTTTTGAAATGTTCCTCGCTCCTCTGGATAAGTAAGAAAGAGGTTCTGGTGCTGATATCTTTTAATTACTGCCTCAACGTGGTGGGTTGTAAATGAGAACAGATTGAGTTCAAACCTTCAGCTCTTCTGCATGATGGCCATTTGGCTGAGTTATTGGATGGCTGCTGAGGTGTTGAAAATTTGATGTCTTCAGAATACAAGCAATTAATTGAGAAGAAAGTGGTTTGCTGTGGAAAAAAAAGTAAAAGAAACAAGCAGAGGTCATGCAATACTGTACCAAACATGCCTCCCATTATAATAGTAGTAAGAGGCCAAGTAAATGAAATTTAGATTTAGACTTTACAGATACAGCATGGAAACAGGCCCTTCGGCCCATCGAGTCTACACCCCATACGGTAGCACTCCTACACACTCGGCACTATTTACTTTATTACAAAGCCAATTAACCTACAAACTGTATGTCTTTGGAGTGTAGGAGGAAACCAGAGCACCTGGTGAAAACCCACACGATCGCAGGGAGAATATAGAAACTCCGTACAGACAACACCATAGTCAGGATCAAACCCAGGTCTGTAAGGCAGCAACACTGCCGCTGCGTCACTGTGCCGCCAAGAATTCTCAAGTCTCAGGTGATTCACTGCTCTCTGCATCACCAGGAACTTGTGGCTACAGTGTGGGTGCTGTAGACTCTTCCACTGAAATGGTGGGAGGTTCCTAATGCTTGTTTATACCAAAGATAAAATACTGGTGTAACTTCGTGGGTCAAGCAGCATCTCTGGAGAATTTCTCAATTTTCTCCAAAGATGCTGATTGGCCCACTGAGTTACACCAGTCTATCACTCATGAGGTAGGTAATTTATAAGTTGATGCATTCCTTCTACTCAAATACCTGCAAAACTTTGTAAAAGAGGATTACTGAGTATAACATGTTGTCATAGTCCAGCAGAACTTTATAGGCAGTGAATCAGAGTCTGTTAACAGAGGCAAATCTGCATGCAGGGATTCATTAGGCTTGATTTTCAGGCTCAAAGCAGAGTCCAAAGAGCGATTCTAAGTCATAAATGGGAGAAAAAGAAGTTGGACAACAGAAGGGTCCCGACCCAAAATGTTACATCCATTTTCTGTAGAGATGCTGCCTGACCCGGTGAGTTACTCCAGCATTTTGTGCATTGGTATAAACCAGCATCTGCAGTTCCTTTTTGTTACATTCGTACGTTGTCTACGTTGGATTTCTTTGGTTTGATTGTGTGTATTCCCATTAATTTCTTTCCTCCACCTAAAACTGTTGGTTGTTGACAAATTGATTCCTTCTGAGCTTTGCACCCCTTTCCCACTGATACACCCCTTTAACCTTCAAAGGATAGGATTTGATGTTTGCCTTGAAATGTTTGCCTTGAAATTGGCATGCTGGTTTGAGGTTGGTTGATTACAAGTAAAGTAACTTTAAAATGAAATTAACCTTGATATTTAGTCAAGCTTAAAGTCTGAGGTGTAAATGTAAGACCCTTTGTTTACTATTGGATGTAGAGATTTCTACAACTGGGATGATCATACTTGATAGTCAGCACAACTCGGTAATTACATACTGCAGACACTTTCTGGGATGTATTTGATCGGAATGTTTATTGTGGCTCTTGGGCTAGAGACGGTTTGAGATGTATTTGCGCTGCAAGGATGTTGCGGGCAGCAGTTTGTGCATTCTTGTCACACACAAAGTTGTGCGTCTTGAGATTCTGTGATGTAGTGCTTTTGAAAAGAGGAGGGGGTAGTCGCTTTGCTTAGTCCCATGCCAGGAACTGTACTGCAGTATTTCTTATTGCAGAGAAATGAATGAGTTCACTTAAGCTGAGAAGATGTAGAATCTGTGTGAGATGGGAGTTATGTGAGATGAAAACTGTTCATTTCTGTGGAGTGGAGCATTGGTCCGTGTACCCTTTTCTGCAGCAAAGTTGTTCCTTATAAGAATTAAAAGGGACATCTGCTGCTGCATGTGTCCAATATATTGACAAATCGGGTTGCAATTTCTGATGGATCGAATGCGTCTGAAAAGACGTTTGCTGTACTTCTGTTCAAAATCGTGTACATCTGAGATTTCAGGTAAAGTGGAGCTAGGTTTTGTGTTGGTTTTGCAGCGTGACAGTTTGCATTTGTAATGTATAATGATGCATGGTTAATACGTAAAATAAATAAAACTTAACCTAAAAATTTTGATGGGACAGCAACCATGCAAACTAAAATATAACTGATGCAGTTTGCAGAAATTGTATAACCTGAGAAGCAGCACTGCTTGAATGGCAATGTTGGAAATGGTTTGTTTTATCCAGTTCAGAGAACTGATTAACTCATGAAGCACCAATTTGTTATCTGTATGAGCTGTTCTAATAATTTTTTGGAGCTTGAATTCCAATTGCTTATGCTTAGATTTTTACTATTTGCTTTTATCATTTGTTCGATTAGTAGGAGGCTATTTGGATATTATTGTTGTAGGTCAAATTCACCATTTGATTCCTTTGATAGATTTCATATTGATAATGACAGCATCTTTTGGACAATAACACATACAGATTCAAAGTCACTTGCTGCCCACTGTTTTTCTATTGAGATTTTTTTCCATCAAGGTTATCCCAGTCATGTCACTGGCTGCAATGATCTTTTGACAAATCCACAAACACATGATTGATCCTCTGATCCGCATGTGCAAAATATCATCATTTCCAAAGATGCATTCCTGCAGCAAAAACACCATGGTTGATACATTAAAATATATTGCTAATGCAGAGATTTAGTGACATGAAAAACCCCATGAAATCCCTAAATTAATCTTAGGAAAATTCTTTTGGGATTATTATTTATTAAAACTGAAAAATCCAAGCCTCAGAATCAGGTTCATAATGGCGCATTAAAACCAGTGAGGTAACACGGTTCTGCTTTCATGATTTCCAAGTGCAGTCATGTTTGAAATTTTCTTCTATGTAAATGACAGCAGTATATTTTAAGAGGCATGCAAACAGTTTGGTAACATTGTTGAACTGGTTTGAAAGGAGTTGGAAAGATCAAGACCTATCTGATTAATCTCATCAATCTGGAATACCACAATGTAAAATCATTAGTTTTATGTGTTTTCTAGCTAATTGCAATTTTTTGAAGATGGTCCTATCAATTCTCTACACCGGGCTGTTTATGTTTTCCAATAATAATTTTTTGTTCAATTAATTTGAAATAATTTAAATTCCATTAAAAATAAACCTTGAGGGTGATATTGCTGTAAAACACCACACTCATAACATGCATGCTTATCTGGACAATTATACCATATTTTAAAACCTTCCTTTTCATTGGATTCCAGAATTCAGATTCCTGTTGGAAAGCCTCCAAGACAATGAAAGTAACTAACTTAATATTTGGAAAGAACACACTAAGTTCATAAGTGATAGGAGGATAATTCGGCCATTTGGTCCATCAAGTCTACTCCGCCGTTCAATCATGGCTGATCTATCTCTCCCTCCTAACCCCATTCTCATGCCTTCTCCCCCAAACCCCCGACACCCGTACTATGAAATGCATCCGTTTTTGAAGGACGTGGGTTTAATATTTGGTGTTTTCTGTCAGATTTATTTAAATAATGAAGAAAGGATGCACTTAAGGGAGAAAGGGTACCTCATTTCATTGTGAGCGTTGATGGTGTGTGTTGGAATTTCACTTGAGCATGTTATTTTTGTTCTTAAAACAAGTTTATTTTGTAATCTGAATATATGGCCACCCATACAAATCATAATTAAACATAAAGGGAACATGATGTGTCATGCAAAAGGTGGCAAACAACTTGTATTTGTATGCAAGAATTAAGAATCTGTTTTAAATGCTTTCCCCAATGTTTGTTGGAAAAACATTTGGAGTTTGTGCTGCTTCGAGAATTTAAGTGAATTGAGATGGATGCTTCGATATTTCATGCATTGTTCTGTGGTCAAGAGGCACTTAACCTTGCTGCTGTAAATTTTGTTCTCAAAAGCGTTTATTGTGTTTGAAAAGTATACTGCAAATTGTATCCAGCCAATGATCAAAGAGTTGCAGGTCTGTCACTATAAAACCAGTTTAAGGAGATGAATGAAGTGCATGATAGGATGGAAGAGCATATTAGCTGTGGGTAGCTTTTGAATGTTGATTTAATTGCATTTTCTTAACATAGCTCCTTCACAAGATTTTAAGTTGTAAATGTGGACCTCACAAAAATCTTAATATTGTAACAATCAATGATCAAGAAGTGATCTCTCCACTCGCAGTCCAGCGTTCAGCTGGGTTTTGAACGATCTTGATGTTCTTGTCACAACACAGCGGGTGTACCATAAACAGAAGTACATAACTGGTTCAAGAGACTTGTTCACACAATCTTCTAAAAGGCAATTACGGATTAGTATTAAATGCGGGCTTTGCCAGCAATTTTCACAATCTGAGTACAGGACTAGAGATGAGTTAGTTGTTCTAGTTATATACAGCTCAAATGAGAGTGCATCTGGAATGTTGTTAGATCTTCATCTGATCTTCAAACCTGATCAAGGATATACTTTGATGGAGGGAGTTAAACAGCATTCATCTAATTAATTTCTGAATTGAACATGAATTTGTCATGAAAAGAGTGAGACGGAGTGAATACACTTCCAGATTTTAGAAGGAATTTGTTATAGAGTGTATTTTTTTTGTAGGGGGCTCAATAGCATAGATGTGGAAATTATGTTTTGCCTGGCTGTAATATCTAGAAATAGGGTTCACAGTTTCTAAGTAAGGTGGTCAACCTTTCAGGATAGAGATGGGAAGGAAGTTTGTCATCCAGGGTACTGACTCTTTTGGAATTCTCTTCCCAAGCCGGTTGTGGAGGCTTACTTGCTCAGGAGATTTAGGAGGAATATTATTTTAATATTAATGGGATGAATAGTTATAGGAGACTGTAGATGCTGAAATCTTGACCAAAAAGAAAACTGCTGGAGAAACTGCTAGCTGGAGAGTCTCAGCCAGCATCTGTGGAAGGAAATCGATAGACGATGTTTCAGACCTAAAGAAGGGTCTTGATCCAAAACGTTTGTCTGCTATTTCCTTCCACAGATGTTGCCTGAAGATGTATAGGGCTGGGGTAGATAAGTGATACTGAAGAAAATGTCTGCCATGATCTTATTGTATGATGAAGTATGCATGAGGGATAGAATGCCCAACTCCTGCTTCAATTTGTATTATGTTCATATATTTTGTATATCTTGTCCTTCTCCCTAACACTAGAACTAGACTTCTTCTTAATTCTTAATTGGGAGTTACCAATGCATTGTTGAAGGTTTATATTCTGAACCCTAAACAGTTTCAAAATTGTTTTCATCCGGTGGGAGAGGAGAAGTTGTTCCTCCAAGATAAATGCTGGAAATATGAAGTGTGTTTAGGCTATTTTTGAGTTAACAAAATGTCATTCATTCTGTGTCTCTTCATTTGCAGATGTGAAAGGTCCTCCAACACACAGACTGTCGTGTGGCCAGTCCCCGTATGCAGAAACAGCCTGGGATCAGAAATATTGTATGCTGACTGACAGCCAGATGATCCTTCTGAATAGGGAAGAAGAGGTAATGATCATAAACCCTGAATTACCAATAGACAAAATGAAAAACAGTTTGTGTATTGTACATGAAATGGGAGCCTTTATACAATGCCCTCCATAATGTTTGGGACAAAGACCCATCATTTATTTATTTGCCTCTGTACTCCACAATTTGAGATCTATAATAGAAAAAAATCACATGTGGTTAAAGTGCACATTGTCAGATTTTAATAAAGGCCATTTTAATACATTTTGTTTTCAGCATGTAGAAATTACAGCAGTGTTTATACATAGTCCCCCACATTTCAGGGCACCATAATGTTTGGGAGACAGCAATGTCATGTAAATGAAGGTAGTCATGTTTAGTATTTTGTTGCATATCCTTTGCATGCAATGACTGCTTGAAGTCCGCGATTCATGGACATCACCAGTTGCTGGGTGTCTTCTCTGATGATGCTCTGCCAGGCCTGTATTGCAGCCATCTGTAGCTGTTGCTTGTTTTGGGGGTTAGTCCCCTTCATGTTTCTCTTCAGTTCATAAAAGGCATGCTCAATTGGGTTCAGATTGGGTGATTGACTTGGCCACTCAAGAAGTTTCATTTCTGTTCATGAAGTCTTCTGCAGACAGTGATCATTTTTTAGCTTTGTAAAACTCCTTTGTTGCTTTAGCAGTATGTTTGGGATCATTGTCTTGCTGTAGAATGAACCGCCGGCCAATGAGTTTTGAGGCATTTGTTTGAGCTTGAGCAGATAAGATATGTCTATACACTTCAGAATTCATTATGCTACTACCATAAGCAGTAGTATCATCAATGAAGATAAGTGAGCCAGTACCTGCAGCAGCCATACATGCCCAGGCCATAACACCCCCACCACCGTGTTTCACAGATGAGGTGGTATGCTTTGGATGTTAGGCAGTTCCTTCTCTCCCCCATACTTTGCTCTTGCCATCACTCTGATATAAGTTAATCTTTGTCTCATCTGTCCACAAGACCTTTTTCCAGAACTGTGGTCGCTCTTTTAAGTACTTCTTGGCAAACTGTAACCTGGCCATCCTATTTTTGCAGCTAACCAGTGGTTTGCACCTTGCAGTGTAGCCTCTGTATTTCTGTTCATGAAGTCTTCTGCGGACAGTGATTATTGACAAATCCACACCTGACTTCTGAAGAGTGTTTCTGATCTGTCGGAGAAGTGTTTTTTTTTCTTTCTTTATTATAAAGAGAATTCTTCTGTCATCAGCTGTGGAGGTCTTCCTTGGCCTGCCAGTCCCTTTGCGATTACTAAGCTCACCAATGCTCTCTTTCTTCTTAATTATGTTCCAAACAGTTGATTTTGATAAACCTAAGGTTTGGCTGATGTCTCTGACCATTTTATTCTTGTTTCTCAATCTCATAATGGCTTCTTTGACTTTCATTGGCACAACTTTGGTCCTCATGTTGATAAACAACAATAAAAGTTTCCAAAGGTGATGAAAATACTGGAGGAAAGACGAGGTGCTTAGAGTTCTCGTATACCTGCATTACGGAGGCAATTAAACACACCTAAGCAATTACAAACGCCTGAGAAGCCATGTGTCCCAAACATTATGGGGCCTGAAGTGTGGGGACTATGTATAAACACAGCTGTAATTTCTACATGGTGAAACCAAAATGTGTAAAAAATACCCTTTAATAAAATCTGACAATGTGCACTTTAACCACATGTGATTTTTTTCTATTACAAATCTCAAATTGTGGAGTACAGAGGCAAATAAATATTTAACATATCCCATTAAAAGGCCAAATATCTCAGAACATGGCCAAATTATTTCCCATTTAAGATTGTTTTTAAACATATTTCGATTATTTGAGTTCCTTTCACATATTATTTGTCTGCAACTCTCCTTTCATAAACAAAACCATGTCAAAAACTATTAGATTTTTTTCAAAATCTTTCTGCAACTTATCACAAAAATTTACTTTTTTGATGAGGCAAGGGTGATCAGGATATGGGTGAGGTGCATATTGAGATGTATTTCAAGTCTATATCTAGTATGGCCTCACTCTGGATGTGAATATTCTTTATTATTAGTCTTATTTGGGTAAGCTAATTCTATATCTAGTATGGCCTCACTCTGGATGTGAATATTCTTTATTAGTTTTATTTGGGTAAGCTAATTCCAGGAAATGCTGAGTGTTGAATTACTCAATCTGATCTGTATACCAATGAGCTTTATTATCACAGCAACTCAGTCCTTCAAACGATTCTGAATCTTTGTGCCTATTATTCCCAATTTTGTACATTAATAGTAAGATTAAACGAGAACTTACCAGTTTGAAGTTTGATCTTTATTTTATGAGGAGTTACGTTGGTGATTACGTGAAAAACCCCGTCAGGGCGCATGCGCGTCAATCTTCAAAGCAGCGGTATGAAATCACAGACAAAACCATAATTGAAGTAACATATTAAGATGATCAACATGAGAACTACCATTATGACCTTTTTTCTATGAGAGAGGGTTGGGCGTGGCGGGCACGTAATCACCAACGTAACTCCTCATAAAATAAAGATCAAACTTCAAACTGGTAAGTTCTCGTTTAATCTTACTATTTTACTTCGGAGTCACGTGAGTGACTACGTGAAGATTTTAAAGCTCTGTGATTTTTATGCCGCAGATCAAAATCCCGGCTTCTCACTGCATCGATTGACTGAGTATCATCAATAATGCTGTAAACATGACATTGCATATCATGCAAAAACAAAACAGTTTTATTTTTTATCATAAAACAACCAATAAACCCTCTTAATGTAGGGCAACAAACGAAACAGAATGAAACAGTATTGAAAACAGACTTTAAACAATAGCAACAGCACTCAATATTGAGTTAGCAAACAGCCCTCCATCGGCAATCGCCCGATGGTAGTATTGCTGAAACACAAGTTCATTTTTCCAACCTGCGGCTTTTAATATATGGTCGATGGGAACGTCCATCGCCCTGGCCGCGGATGTTGCTACTGCGCTAGTGGAATGAGATGTAAACACATAAATGTTAATTCCTGCCTGAACCAACTCTTGCTTTAACCACCTTGAGATAGTCTGAACTGCCACTCTTTTATGTTGGCTTTTTGTAACTGACAAATAATCCTGTTTCTTCTTGTCTTAAAGCCCTTGTGGCTTCAATGTAATGTAACAAATGTGTCCTTACACATAAACATGGAGCTGTAGGATATGCTGAGAACACAATCTTAAAACCTGTCACACCTGGCCTGCTTTGTTTGAGCAGGTCAGAAATATAAAACAGAACATTCTCTGTATTCACTTCCATTCTCTCGAACTGAAGTTTTTTGGAAAGTCTGCACTCTCTGTACTGACACCAATGCCATTAGCATAGCCAATTTCATGGTTAATTTTAACAAAATTATAGCCGTGACAGGGACCCAATGACGAAGTATGTTACGAACAACGCTTACCTCGCAGATTACCATATACCTAGGCTTAGGCGGTTTGGAATTAGATTCCTTTCATCAACCTAGATATGAGAGGGTGAGAACCTATACTTTGTGTCCGTGTACCTATTACAAGATATGCGGACAAAGCACTTCTAGCTGTATTGATAGCAGTATAGCTAAGACCTTCATCATAATAAAGTGTAGATAAACTCTAACACATTTTCAATAACTACAGTATCATATTGACTATTCTTTTGAACACAATATTGTTCGTTTTTTTTTTTTTTTTCATAAGTCATATACTGTTTTTGAGTACTCTTTCTCCAGACTGCAGCGAGTATATACACCGTTGGCCTAGAAAGTCCTCGACCAATGTAAGGCATTCTTGAAACCTGCAAACTAACAGATCCATACCGTCACATAACGGATGAACTTAATGCGTTACTGGATGCTCCAGCAAATTCCTACTGTTTGGAATCAGCAAAAAGAGGTTGGATCGCTATCTGTAACATCAAAGGGAACCATGGTTGAATCAGGCAATTTGGTATCACCAAAACCCCTGAAGCGGCATCCTGCTTGATTTTCTCAAACACCGACCTATGAGGCAGAATGGTGGGAAAATGTACACAAACATATCATCCCAATTTAGTGAAAAAGCATCAATTGCCACTGCCCCTGGATCTGGTGCCTATGAAACATATTTTGGCCTTCCATATAGAAGTACTATGTTCTTGAACACATCCTGGTTCCACATCCACTCTGTGTTATGATGGAATTTTCGTGAGCTGCCATCTGGTACTACATTAAGTTTCCCTGGCAGATAGATAGCTCCAATCCAAATCTCTCTATCCCTACTCCAGGTCCAATTGTATTTGCCAACCTGTCACATGATAACGATTTGATTCCACCCATGTGATTCATATCAGCAACTGCTGCAGTGTTGTCTATTTTGCACTGCACATGCAAACTAGTTTAGTTAGTGCCATAAGCCTTGAGTCCATAAAATACTCTTGGTTAATTCCCCATGTATGCAGAAGCAATGTTCATCTGTCTCCACCGCTGGATCTTGTATCAGTAGCACCCTACCGAAGTGCTCTGACATCTGTCTGCAAATCATGGAAGCTTGGTCCAATAACACTTTGGAACTACTAGTGGACACATGCTGAATCCACTATTGTACATCAGCAACAGCCTCTATTGATAGAAGCATAGGTCTATTATAATGACCCCAATGTATCCTCAATGCTTGTTCCTTTGCCCTTTGTAATTGTAGATAATAAAGTGGCCATATTGAACTGCTGGAAATGCTGCCAGCCATTACCACAGCAGTCTTGTCACCTGGCTAATTGAAGGCTGTGTGTTAGCAATTAACTTGATATAGCTCTTAATTAGCTGTACCCTTTTTTGCCTGGGCAAGGTCACAATGATGTTGATTAAGTCCATTGTGAACCCAACTAGTCAATTTGTGTCACAGGTATAAATTTAGATTCCTCAGAATAGCTTATAAAGCCCAATTAAAAATTGGTTTTTACCAACTGCCACTGATGCTTCAGCTGTTTCCTTTGATTGTCCTACAATCAAGATATTATCTAGCTAAGCCATGAGCACATGACCTTGACTTCTCTTCATGCCTAGAATAGGTTTTAACAACTTTGTAATCCCTCTAGGAGCTGAAGACAAACCATTAGGCAGTGGATTGTATTGGCATAATTCCCCATCCAGCTGAATTTTAAATCTTCTATCCTGCAAATGAACAGACACTGAATCCGCATCTTTAAGATCTCCTTCACAAACGTTTCCATCTTAAAATGTCTATACCGTACAAAAGGGTTAAGCCTATTCAGGTCTGTATAATTCTGCATCCCCCCATCCTTTTTTGGTCTGGGAAAGATATTGGACACAAACTGATGGCTTTGGTAAACTGCCTTAGCAATTACACCTTTATTACATAAGCTTGCAAGTTCCAGCTGAACTTCCAATTGTTCAGTGATACTGAAGTCAAACTCCTTTTTTGGAACATGTTGCATGGGTAAATCAGAATTTGCATTTAAGCTTTATTCGATGCCCTTGAATAACCTTCAGTATAAACATATCTGAGGTAAACATTTAATTGTATCACATTAGATCTGTCTACATGAGAACCAGACCCTCTTACCTCCTTACCACCTGGCATTCTTCCCCGGCCTTGAGCTGGATATCTCACCTCCGTGGCGGTGCTACAGCCGAACGCCAACTGCGCTGCATCGTAGCTGGACTCGTCCCTTGCCCGGACCAGTCTGCTCCCTTATAGGGATACTTCCGCTTTGGTGAATATGTGGCTGCCGTCTTAGCCTCCTCCTCCAGCTCCTTCACCTGCTGTGCGAAATCCTCGCCAAACAGCTGTGCCAGTTGCACTGTGCCAGGCTGGCAGAGTGAAGCATATTTAGCATTGATGGTTGGTCTAATCGCATCTTGCGGAGGCAATTGATCTCAAAGTGGGCACTCCACAATAGCGCCTTTTGTTGTAATTTGTCATGCCCTCTCCATCCACCATCCTGGCAAAGCTCGTTATACCAGATGCCAGCAACTTTAAAAATATGCTGGAGCTTCACATGCTCCTGGGCTTTCATTAGTATGCCCATCTTACCCCAATTCTTCCTGTTCCCAACAGGAACTTTTAACAGTCCACAGTTGATTGGGGCTTCATACTTCGTTACTATCTCATCCATTGTCAGCTCCTGTAGCTGATGTGAGACTTGGTAATTTATGCTGGTGGCAAGTTCCTCACCCAGAGGCTCACCAGCATCCGACGACATGGCAAACCGTGCTGCACACGGTGTCAGCTCTGACAGCTGCCTGCCCTCCCTTTGGAAGTCGTCGGACTCAGGGTCAGAGCGTATCTGCCCTTCTGCACTCACCTCTTGCAAAGAGGGTGCTTTCAAGCAGGCCTCTACTAGGCACTGCCAGCGGAGCCGTCCCCACGGCCTCCCGCCTGCACAACTCCTCCTGGAGTATGGCTTTATGAAGCAGACCTTTCCTAGGCACTGCCAGCGGAGCCTTCCCTAAGGCTTCCCGCCTGCACTACTCCTCCTGGAGTTGTGGCTTTATGAGGCAGACCTCTCCTAGGCACTGCCAGCGGAGCCTTCTCTGTGGCTTCCCTCCTGCATTACTCCTCCTGGAGCGTCTCTGTGGAGCAGCCCCTGTATGAGCTGCTCCTTTTGGATAACCGCTGGGGAACGGTATCCTGTCCCCGACGGGACTCTCGTGGCCCGACTCTGCGGAGTCTATAGCCCTGACAGACTTAACTTATGCCGACTGCCCGACTGGCGTTGGCTGTGTACCCGGCTGGGCACTTTGCCAAGTCTGTCGCCACACCGCTACTGGCTTGCGACTCCCCCGAGGTGACAGGCTGCCTTTCAGAGACTGCGTCCCGCAGCTCTCTCTCTCCTTGTCGGCAGCAGCCTGCACCTTTTCCTTGTTCCTGTATATGGGGGGAAAAAACAGACAGAAACAATTTCTTTACTTTTTTCTAACTCCTCCAAAGTCTCCCCGACTTTGGTGGAGCTGTATTTACTCACGTTGCAGCAGGAGCTCCGAGCTCCCGCTGCCGTTATCGCCAATGCGTCAGACGTAATGACGCGCATGCGCCCTGACGGGGTTCTTCATGTAGTCACTCACGTGACTCCGAAGTAAAATTAACTATTGTAAGCATACTTTCTGCATAGCAATGGTTGAAGAATGTCACCCATCCTGGAGCATTTGGACATTATTGTCTTCTGCCGATAGTCCATAAACTCAAAAATGAGTAATGAAATAATATGTACCTTTCTTTATTTTGATTTTCTGACCACTCATATGTCGTCCAAATTTGGAGTAGAAATCATTCTATTCTGGATCCGTATGTACTTCATCCATTTTGCATGTTACCTCCAGTGTGCCAAATGTTATGCCTTTTGGGGAATTATCATGCATTTTTCCCAAATAAATCTTATTTGACACTCAAATCATTAGAAAAAAAGCTATTGTCCTGAGTCATCTGCTGAGCAGCAAGCGGATCAAGCTTGCCAGCCTGATGCCTGCTTAAATCTTCTCCCCAGGGCAAGTCCCACAGAGTGAACATCCCTGTGGGGATCAGGCTCAAAGTTGATCAACGAGGTTCAGCTCAAAGGGTTGGGATTTCCAACCCTTAATTGGAAACCCACTGATAGAATTGCTGTATAAGCTGATTAAATTATGCCCTGACACTCAGAACCATTCAATGAAGAATTATACATAAAAACCTGTAAATTTTTCATAAAATAATAATGTAAACATTTATAGATATGCTTAATTAGATAAGCGTATTTAAATTAACTTAATTGGCATTTAAAAAATGAAAATGACTGGATAATTTCTACCTCATCACTCTGTCTTTAACTGAACGAACTTGCTCGACAGTCAGCAGGCACATTAACCAGCATAATGGAAGGAGGAATCTGGGGAAGTTTACACTCTGCAGCAAAGTCCATGATAAGTCCACAATTGGAACATAGTCAGAAAATCACCAACAACCAGCTATCACAAATATGAGGATTGCATTCCCAAACTTCTGCAGAATTATGGAGGTTAATGATCCATGTAATATTTCAGATGAAAGGGTCTGTCCCACTTGGGCGTCATTTGCTTGTCATTTCCGCGACATCATTGGCACGTGGTGTGGCCTAGGCAGTGACGCGCGGTTGCGCGCAGCGCCCCAGGATTTTGGGATTCACAAAATCTTCGCGAGCCACCTGCGTGACGCGCAAATGACGCCCAGGTGGGACAGGCCCTTAAGATATGGCTATTGTTTCGATCTCAATTATATAGATTACTGCTATAGTAGTGTACATGCTAAACTGAGCATGCCTGTCTGAAACTCTGAGGCTGTAAAGGGCAAACTGATTGGCTGGATTTGATATGTCATGCATTCTATTAAACAGGATTTACTGGGGCAATTTTCCATATTGTCAGGTAGATACAAGAAATGGCATTATGTTGGAACAGCTTGGCTGGAGGTGCAACTAGTTCTCAAGCAGAAATCATTCGCACTACTCCTGGGATATTGCCTGATCCTTAACCTTAGCTGGATCCACTGCTCTCCGCCATTTCTTGATATCACGTGGAATGAATTGAATTGACTGAAGATTGGCTTCTGTAATTGTATGGATGTCATGGGATGTAGTCTCCCCAGGAATTGTACATGATCACTATTACAAATGCTGTCATGGACATTAGCACATTCATATTGGTGGAGTTGTACTCAAGCAGGTTTATCCCTTGTGTTGAAAAGTGAAACTACAGATACTAGAAATCCAAAATGAAAATAGAAAACACTAGAAATAATTTGTAGCTCCCTGAAGGGAGAAACAGAATTAAATAGCCTTTCATCAGAACAATTCATCAACCTGAAAGAACAGGCAGGATGGTGGAACAACTCTCAACACTGGTGCCTGGTCCCCTCCTATACTCCCTTCACTCTCACAATCATACAGCTAAATCTGAATCTACTTCCATCTACAAGTTTGCTGACGACACCATTGTGTTGGGCCGAATCATGAACAATGATGAGACGGAGTACAGGAAGGAGATAGAGAACTTAGTGACATGGTGTCAGGGCTGCATGAAGTGTCAGGACAATAACCTCTCCCTCAATTTCAGCAAGACGTGGAGTTAGTTATTGACTTCAGAAAGCATTGTGGCGTACATGCCCAATCAGGATCCATGGTGCGGATGTGGAAGTGGTTGACAACTTCAAGTTCCTTGGCATTAATATTACCAATGATCTGTCATAAACCAACCACATTGATGCGACAGCCAAGAAGGCATACCAACGCTTCTATTCTTGAGGAGACTGAGGAACTTCGGCATGTCTTGAATGACTCTTACAAACTTCTATACATGCACCATAGAAAGCATACTCTCCGGTTACATCGCAGCTTTGTTTGGGAACAGTTCTGCCCAAGACCGCGAGAAATTGTAGAGAGTTGTGGATAGATGGAAATAGAGGCGTTGGTATGCCACCTTGGCTGTCGCATCAATGGGCTTGATCTACGACGGATCATTGGTAATATTAATGCCAAGGAACTTGAAGTTCTCAACCACTTCCATATCCACACTATCAATCCTGATTGAGGCATGTACCCCATCATGCAGACCAGGCTTCCCACCATTGACTCCATCTGCACTTCATGCTGCCTCGAAAAAGCAGCCAACATAATCAAAGGTTTGTCCCACCCTGTTCATTCCTCCTCCTCCTTGTTTCCGTCTGGCAGAAGGTGCTGAAGCTTGAAAGCAAAGCACCATGAGACTCAGGAACAGCTTCTTCTCCTTCATTATCAGGCTTCTGAATGGTCCTTTAAAAAGTTAGGATACTGTTTGATTCACCTCTTACCCATTCAGAGCATTGGACTTTGTCTAAGGAACTGATGCACTACAATCTTGAAATTGCAAAAATTGAAGGGGTGTTAGTGCATAATGTAAGTTTTTACTACAATCCATTGTGGTGATTATCATTATCAATGATTGCTGTTTCCAAAATAAATTCTAGATTACTAACTGAATATAAATTACGTGGCTTTCATGATGGTATTTGACATGCCTCCGGATTATTTTTCCAACCTCCTAGATTACTGGTTTGGTGACTATGCATCACTGCATGTCTATTATGCTAATTGAAGTGGAATGGACAGAAATTTCTCCTCTTCAAGGGGAGGTTTGTGTCCATTAATCTTCAATTACTGTGGTGAGCTGTATTATTGAGTTTGTTGATGATAATAAGTTGATCAAAATAGTTGTAAACTTCAGAATGATATAGACAGGACATAATTATGGCAGATGGAGTTCAGGAAGCAGTCTGAAATGTTGCACTTTGGAAGGACTTGCATGGTAAGGCTATACGTCAAATCAAAATTGTCAGATGTACTATATATAATGATATGTACTATATAGCATATCTATCTATATACTTTTAAAACTCTGTGTGTGGATGTGTTTATTTATTTGTGGGTGTCACATTTGGCCTTTGATTCCGCAGAAACTCCGAGATTTTTTCCATTTCGCTAGACATTACACTATTACATACCCTAACACCCTCCTTATTAGATTTAGACATTTTTATGTACACATTTTTTAATAAAATCCCCCCCCCCCCCCCCACTCACTCATTTTGTCTCCTCCTGCTGGCCAGCCACCATAACGGCTGCTGCCAGGCTCTGCTCCAAAAAGGCCGCCACTCGCCTGATGAGCTCAATGCATTTTACGCACGCTTTGATTGGGAGAACACCGATGTGCCTTGCCGAGCCCCCATTCGCTGTGATGGTATTTCAGTCTCAGTCACAGAGGCCGACGTCAGGAAATCCTTCAGAGGGGTGAACCCTCGAAAAGCGCCTGGACCTGATGGTATACCTGGTCGTGTTCTAAAAACCTGTGTGGACCAACTGGCTGGAGTTTTTACGGACATTTTCAACCTCTCACTTCTGAGGTCTGAGGTTCCCACCTGCTTCAAAAGGGCATCAATTATACCAGTGCCCAAGAAGAGTAAGGTGACGTGCCTCAATGACTATCGACCTGTGGCACTAACGCCTGTGGTGATGAAATGCTTTGAGAGGTTGATCATGACGCAGATCAACTCCTACCTCGACAAAAACCTGGACCCACTGCAGTTCGCTTACCGCCACAACAGATCAACGGTGGATGCGATCTCGCAGGCCCTCCACTCCGCTCTGGACCACTTGGACAACAAAAACTCATATGTCAGGCTGTTATTCATCGATTACAGCTCGGCATTTAACACAATCATCCCCTCCAAGCTGGTTACCAAACTCGCAGAACTGGGTCTCTGCGCATCGCTCTGCAATTGGATCCTCGACTTCCTCACTCTCAGACCACAGTCTGTTCGTATTGGTGGAAATGTGTCAGACTCGATAACAATTAGCACGGGAGCACCTCAAGGCTGCGTGCTCAGCCCCCTGCTGTACTCACTCTATACTCATGACTGCGTAGCCGGACATAGTGCGAACTCCATCATCAAGTTCGCTGACGACACCACTGTTGTGGGACGTATCACTGATGGGGATGAGTCAGAGTATAGAAGAGAGATCGAGCAACTGTCCATATGGTGCCAGCACAATAACCTGGCCCTCAACACCAGCAAAACCAAGGAACTGATTGTGGACTTTGGAAGGAGTAGGATGGGGACCCACAGTCCCGTTTATATCAACGGGTCGATGGTTGAAAGGGTCAAGAGCTTCAAATTCCTGGGCGTGCACATCTCTGAAGATCTTTCCTGGTCCGAGAACACTGATGCCATTATTAAGAAAGCACATCAGCGCCTCTACTTCCTGAGAAGATTACGGAGAGTCGGTTTGTCAAGGAGGACTCTCTCCAACTTCTACAGGTGCACAGCAGAGAGCATGCTGACCGGTTGCATCGTGGCTTTGTTCGGCAACTTGAGCGCCCTGGAGAGGAAAAGACTACAAAAAGTAGTAAACACTGCCCAGTCCATCATCGGCTCTGACCTCCCTTCCATCGAGGGGATCTATCACAGTCGCTGCCTCAAAAAGGCTAGCAGTATCATCAAGGACCCACACCATCCTGGCCACACACTCATCTCCCTACTACCTTCAGGTAGAAGGGTACAGGAGCCTGAAGACTGCAACGACCAGGTTCAGGAACAGCTAGTTCCCCACAGCCATCAGGCTATTAAACCTGGCTCGGACATAACACTGAACTTTATTAGCCAATACTGTTATTTGCACTTTATCAGTATATTGATTCATGTGTGTATATATTTATAGAATGCTTTGTAGTCAATGCCTACTATGTTCTGTTGTCAGATTCGATTTTCAGATTCGATTTTTGGCCTTTAATTCCTTGGTCCGCCAATACCACACGCTAAAACTCAGAGATTTTTTCCATTTCACTAGCGATTTCACTTTTACATTCGCAAATCCACACCTCATTACATTTAGACATTTTTATGTACACAGTTTTAAATAAAATCCTTCCCCCCCCCCCCCCCCACTCATTTTAAAATCTAAACGGGACCACCAGCTGCTGACGTCACAATCCCACATGCCGACCAATCCAAGCCGCTTCTCTCTCTCTCTCTTCATTTGGCAGCCCGGCTCTCCTCCACCCCCCCCCCAACTACGCTCGCGCCACGCCTCCCGCAGCTGGACACGCCCGCTCGCTCCCCGCGCGATGATAACGGCTAATAACGGCTCAATCCTCCCCTCCCTCCACCCTCCTCCTCCCTCCCCCTCCCCCACCCCTCTTTGCCCGCTCCTCTCTCCCCCCGTCCCCCACACCCCCTTCCCCTACCCCTCTCTCCCCCTTCCCCCCGCCCCGCTCTCCTCCCCCTCCCCACCCCCCTCTCTCTCCCTCCCCCTTCCCCCACTCCCCTCCCAGACACCTCCCTCCCAGCCACCTCCCTCCCACTCCCTTTGCCACCCCCTCCCCCACCCCTCTCTCCTACTCCTCTCTCTTAACCCCACACCCCTCTGCCCTCCCTCCACCTTATCCCTCCATCTCCCTCCCCCTCTCTTCCCCCTACTCTGCCCCACTCCCCCTTGTCTCCTTCCTCTCTCCCCCTCCTTTCTTTCTGCCCCCTCTTCATCTCCCCCCCTCTCCCCTCCTCCTCTCCCCCTCCCCTCCACCTCCCTTCCCCCTTCTCCCCCCTCCTCCACTCCCCACTCTCACCTCCCCTCTCTCCGCCTTCCCCCCTCTCTCCCCCTCCTCTCTATCCCCACTCCCGTCAACCCCTCCCCTCCCCCCTCTCACCGCCCTCCTTCCCTGTGTGTGTGGGGGGTGGTAGTGTGTTTGTGACACCGCAGCACCCCCCACCCCCCCACCGCAACCGCTCGTTGAGGGGACGGGACCCAACGGTTCCCCCTTGGTCTATCTATCTATCTATAAAACTCTGTGTCTGCCTGACTTGTGTCTGCCTGACTTGTGTCTGCCTGACTTGTGTCTGCCTGACTTGTGTCCGCCTGACTTTCACCAAATCCCCTTTGATACCGCCCCTGGCCCACACAGCGCGCGGAAAGGCCCATATTTTTTACCATTTCCAAAGAGATGACATTTATCTTTACAAATAGCCACTCCTGATTAAATTTGGTCGTGTTTATGTACACGTTTTTTAAATAAAATCCATCCCCCCCCCACCCCCACGCGATTTTCTCCGAATGTCTCCGATTTTCTCCGACAACGACGCCATCTTTTTTTCGCAGAGTTTCACCCCGGGGTCTCAAGCACCTTCGGTAACAACACCCCGGGGTGTGAAGCACTTTCGGGGACCAGACCCAACGGGTCTGCACTTGGTCTAGTATACTTTTAAAACTCTGTGTGTGTGTGTGTGTTTGTTTGTGGGTGTATGTCAGATTAGATTTTCAGATTAGATTTTTGGCCTTTGATTCCTTGGTCCGCCAAAACCACACGCAAAAACTCTGAGATTTTTTCCATTTCGCTAGCCATTTCACTTTTACATTCGCAAATCCACTCATTAAATTTCGTCGTTTTTATGTACACATTTTTAATAAAATCCTCCCCCCCACTCACTGATTTTTTTGCCTCCTGCTGGCCAGCCACCATAACGGCTGCTGCCGCCCGGCTCTCCTCCAAAAACGCTGACATTTTTCACATTTCGCTTGCGATTTTCGCTGCTGCCGCCCGGCTCACCTCTGCTCCTCCCCCCCCCCCGGCCCGGCTCTGTCACGCTGGCGGAAGGCACAGATCGCCTTGTCCTTCGCTGTCCCCGCGGGCTTGCACTCCGAAAATCCCGCGCGTCAACGGCCTGTCGGCCCGCAGGCGCATTGAGGGCATACGCAGCGTCTCGAGGGGCGTACGCAGCATCTCGAGGGGCGTACGCAGCGTCTCGACGGGCGTACGCAGCGTCTCGACGTCGTACGCAGCGTCTCGACGTCGTACGCAGCGTTGTGCGATGACGTCAGGCCGCCTCCACCCTTGCAACCGCGGGTTGCGGGAACAGACCCAACGGGTCTGCACATGGTCTAGTATACTTTTAAAACTCTGTGTGTGGGTGTACAGAATTTTGCCTTTGCTAAGTATCTCCTCAAAAAACAGACGCAAAAACGCGGAGATTTTTACGATGTCGGTAGGGATTTATCTTATGAGTTCAGAAATCCACTCCTTGGTCAATTATTTCCCCAGATTTTGAATAAAATTGATCACAAAACTCAATTTTTAAAAATATAAATGGCGCTCACCAGCTGCTGACGTCACAATGCCCACATACCGACCAATCTAGGCCCACCTGCGTCCTGGCCCCGCCCCCCGCCGCTGTGGATTAAAGGCGCAGAAATATCGAGAAAGTTCTGCAGAACAAAGATTCTACAGCTGCGTTCAGCTGTAGCTTCCTTGTTCTACAGATCTCGGGGCACCGATTCCTCTCGTGCTGAATTTCTCCTCATAAGTTCTACAGCACCGTTCCGCTACTGCTGAACTTTCTCCTCACAGCCGGCGCAGCTCGCGAAGCCACGCCCGCCTGCGCGCCCCTCCCATCCCCTGCGCGCTCATTCCAGCTGTGGGTTTCCAGAAGCCGGTGCTTCTTTGCTGTGAATGCTCGCTCCTGGGCGAACGCATCTTGCCTTAGCGGCTTTAAAGGGCTGTTGTCAGCTGGCAATCAACAACGGCTGCGGGCGTTGCGAGGCTGAGTTACGTCAACACCCCCTGTCCCCCGACGCGCGCTGGCATTTGGCTATCTGACTCCCTGTTCTGTGTTCCTCTCTGTGAACGAGCAAGTTCTGCAGATCCGGAGGACAGGCGAGATCCTGGCGAGGGGGAGTGGGGGATTGAGGAAGAGGAAGGAGTGGAGAGGGGGGAATGGGGGAGGTGAGGAGGGAGAGTGTCTGAATAGAGGGAGAGGAGTGGGGCTGATAGGAAGTGGGGAATAGATGGACTGCCCCCACCCCTCTCCCTCCCCCTCTCCCCCTCCCTCCACACTCTTCCCCCTCTCTCCCCTACCCCATCTCCCTCCTGCCTCCTCCCCTCCACCCCTCCCCTGCCCCTGCCCCCTTCCCTCCACCCCAACCCCTCCCTCCCCCTCCCTCCCTCCCACCTCTCTCCCTCCCTCCCCCCCTCCCCCCCTTCCCTTCCCCCTCTCAGCCCCCCTCTCTCCCTCTCTCTCCTCCCCCTCTCTCTCCCATCTCTCTCACCCCTCCTCCCCCACCCTCCCTCTCCTCCTCCCCTCCACCCCCTCTCCCTCTGTCTCTTGCACTTCTGTCTCTGCCCCTTTCTCTTTGTCTCTCCCCATTCTCTCTCTGCTCTCACTGTCTACCCCCCTTCCCTCTCTAGACGCGCCTGCGAGTTGGGGGCTATGCGTCAGTGGATAGGGCAGTTATGGGGTAAAAGGAGAAAATAAATAATATTAATATAATATCAAGGGGGGTAGTTAGCTTGTGTGCGGGGGGGTAGTTAGTGTGTGTGACGCCGCCATGCCGCCACACCCAGCCCCCCCCCCCCCCCGCAACCACACGTTGGGGAACAGACCCAACGGGTCTGCACTTGGTCTAGTATAAAATAAAACTCTGATCTTCAGAAGCAGAATCAGAATCACACTTTATTCGCCAAGTATGTTTTGCAACATACAAGGAATTTCATTGGCCAAGTCAGTCATCCAATTAAAAGCAACAGATCACTCAAAAACACATTTTAACATGAACATCCACCACAGTGACTCCTACACATTCCTCACTGTGATGGAACGCGAAATAACGTTCAAGTCCTTCCTTTTGTTCTTCCTCGGTCGGGGGCCTCGAGCCCTCCGTTGATGGGACGATCTTGACTCCCGTAGCCGGCGGCGTTCGGGCCCTCCACATCGAGGCGTTCATCTCCTGCATCGGGGGAATGTCAGCTCCCCCACGCCGGGCGATCGAACCTCGCGTCGAGGCTGGTCGAGCCTTCCGCGGCGTTGGAGCTCCCGACTAGCCTCTCCTGAGACTGCGAGCCCTTGATGGTAAGTCCACTGTGGTTGCGGTGGGAGCGATCCCAGGCAAGGGATCCGCTTCGATGTTAAGTCCGTGCCCCGCGGTGCGGCTTACGACAGTCCGAGGAGGCCTCCAGCTCCAACGATGGTAGGCCGCAGAGCCCGGAGAATGTGATCCGAAAATTGATCACATCTCCGGGAAGGTAGGAACTTGAAAAAAGGTTTCCCCCGATCCCCTCCCCCCACTTAAAACATACCGAAGAACATTAAAACAAACTTTGAACGCACTAAAAAATAACAAAAAGAAAGAAAAAATAAAAAGACTGCCGGCAGGGCTGCCATCTCCCCGATGCCCCTGGTGGTCTTGGATGTTTACTTGGATGGCGGTCGGAAGGGAGAGTGGACGCTGGCACGGTTTGGCTGCCGCTGCTCTCTCTTCACATTGTGTTTCTGAAATTTTTTTTGGTCTTTTTTTGGATAGAATTTCTGTCTTTAATTTGTGTATTGGTGATGTCTTTATAACTTATTTTACTCTGATTATATGTTTCTTTGTTAAATTTTGTAAGGTGTCCTTGAGACTTTTGTATAGGCGCCCATAAATATAATCTATTATTATTATTATTATTATTATTATGTTGCTTGCTTGCTTGCCTGCCTGAACTTCTCTTTGATTCACATCTCCTCGAAAACCCGACGCGGTAACGGTGAAATTTTTACATTTTCCGGTAAAGATTTGCCTCATAAGTTCAAAAATCCCCTCATCTGAAAATTTGATTCATTATTTCCTGAGTTTTTTACTAAAATTGTTCACCAATCTGACATCTTTTTAAAATCTAACGTGCTGAAGCGAGCTGGATGACGTCACAATGGCGTCACAAAAGCGGACAACGCTGTAGAAAAGTGGCCGTGGCAGCCGTCACAGGGGACGACCTCCTCTCCGTCTCCCCGCCCGATTATCTGCCAAGCTGGTGAGTGGGCTTATCCTCGCGGAAGCCACGATCGGCCGGCCCTCCGCTGCTTTTCACCGTCCTCAGATCGCTCCGGGCCTTGCTCTGGTCCAGAGAGAGGGGAGAGGAGAGGGAGGAGGAGAGGGGGGGGGAGGGCC